>JAEANM010000857.1:0-31493 GCA_017656035.1 Myanophis thanlyinensis
TATATATTCCAATATATATATATATATTCCAATATATATATTGGAAAAGTGTGGGTTTTTTGTTGTTGTTTGTTGCTGAAAATATTTCATTTCAAGAAAGAAACCTACCATATCTTAAGACAATCCTCTCTGAAACCGATGAGCCGTATGAGGTAGCTGAGGAGTCAATTTGGAATACCACTGCATTACTTGACCGATGGAGGGATATATCTGTTTTAGCTTGAGTCTGGAGGCGGGGAATAGAGATTGCCGCTTCCAAGGATGATTCTCTCCCAGTGGCAGAGCTGGTAGAAACAAATCATAAAAAAGAAATATAGACATTATACATAACTATATATACTGTATGTACAGTATGTATGTATGTATACACATATATGTCTTTATCTCACTTTCTCTCTCTGTATATATAGAATTTATATGGCTGTCCACTTACTTTCAGGGACTCTAGACAACTTACAAATAATTAAAAAATCAATATAAAAAGAGTAAAAATAATAACCCTTACTTCCCTGGCAACAACAGGCAAGCATTGATGCTTTACCATTGTTGCTTTAATTTCAAAATGGCTACGGAAATGGGTAATGAACATATCCACTGTGATCTCAGATATTCCAGATTTTACTGGTGGAAATGATTACCACCTCTGTCAAGGTATAATGCTAGAATGTAGTACAATTATACTAGGTTTTAAACAGTGCGATTGTATGTTAAAAGCTAAAGTCAGAATACAAAACTGGAGAACAGGATTAATGTGTATTAGTCTCAGACCTTTCCATATTAAAATCAACAGAGGGACTGTTTCTACAGCCTGGAATTATTCTGGGAATGGCAATGCCAGCAGTACATTAGAAAATGTATTTAGACAGCACTGCAAATTATTTTCACAAAATCAAAATTGTAATACCACCATTATACATTCTGACATGAGCCATTTATATTAATTTGACATAAGCAATGTAATGCTATATTTCATGTTGATGTCTCTTCACAATAAAATCTTTTTTTTTCAGTCTGATTGCAGAGCAATTCAATTTATGTTTGTTTTGCAATCCTGAAGTCCCTATTTGCTATACTCTGCTTCCCCTGTGTGAGCTTCTCGGTAGCTTCCACAAGCAACTTCAATGATAAACCCTATTTTAAGCATTCTACAGAATTAAGTTTCAAGCCATTTTCATAATCCTTGTAAAAAAAAAAACACCTGTCCTTGTTTTACACATAGTGTTTCTGTTATCTGCAAACATAGTTGAAGTTGCTGGGGAAAACTCCTTGCTGTAGAAACTACCAATTCATATGGTATGAATCATATGTCATAGTTTTCAGTAGGAATTTATATGCCCCAAATTTCCCGTTGTTGGTCAGTTTTAGCCTCATTTTGCAACTCTTTCAAAATGATCAGAAAAATGAAGAAGAAAAGTATTGGAAATAAGGATTGGGAGTGAGAGCAAAGTTATTTTTCCTTTTTTATGTGGAATGTGGGTGATAGGATTTTTGTTGCCATAGTTTGGGAGATAGCACACTGATTAATGATACCGGCATTCTTTTATGAGCCAATTGGAGGAAGCACTGCCTAGTGACACAAGTTAAGACAACTGTACAACCAACTCCAAATCACTTGAAATTTATTGGAGAGTATGCCAAATGGAATTGCCCATAGAGATTTTTCCTCTTCTCCCTCCATTGTCAGCCTGCAATAGGATCTTTACAACAAGAAATCAAGGCCTATTTGCATGTTATCTGCCTTGGTATGTCTATAAGAATTAGAGAGGGGGGAGTATCATTACCGTAGGCTTCCTGTGATGGTAATTTCAGGACTTTTCTTGTTGATTATGTCTAAGATAAAGGCAACGGCTTTCATTTCTTGATTGGAGGATTCAGTAATTTTAAGATTGGTGCCAAAATCAATGTTGAAACCGGGGGCCTGGAAGTTACTGGTGAAAATTTTTTTGCCTCGATTGAATGTAAAGATGATTTTGCCTTCACTTTCTTTTACACCTGAAACATACAATGACAATTAAAATAAATGGTCAACATCAATACAGTTCAAAATGTCGTTCAGTTCTAATATTAAATTCTTAAAATCTTTATTTGGAAAGCTTTCCCTCGGCATATCATTGTTGGTAGATGTTGGGTTTGTGCTGATTTCATTAAAATTGTTAAAAAAAAAAATCCTGCATCCTGTTCTTCCAATATCTTTGGGCAGGAAACTAGTGGTTTTGTACTAGTTTTGGTCAGAATTTTTTTTTATTATGAAGCAAATCTTTAAAAGATTTTCCATTATTGTACAACAAATTATACAGCTTCTTACCTTTGGCTTGAGCAATGAATTTTAAAGTGTCTACCAAGTCTTTTCCCTCTTTGTTTAGTTCATAATTAGCACTTGCAATGTACTCCTTTACTTTTCCTGTTGGTTGTAGTTCAATTTCAAACCTAAATATGTTAAAGTGAGAAACAATATCTCATTGTGAATAATTAAATGGCCAAGATGGAAAAGAATTACCATTGCAAACCCCTCATGGTTGATAGGTTGGGGATCCCTGATCTAATAGACATCATGTGAAATCTATTATGACTTTGAAAATTTAACAATATTAACTTCACTTTAATTTAGCAATAATTAGAGTATGTGGTAGATTCCTATTTCCCTCCTCACCTTTTCCGCATTGTATTTTAGTTGCCATTCTACCATAATGATACACTCTCAACTTCACACACATACGGTTTTGCATGTGGAACTTATATACAAAATGATTAAAGGCAAAGTTCTACAATGCTGATGCTTTTGGGATAAGGAAATACAGTATCAATTACTATTAGTTATCCATACAAATTATCGCATTAAAACAACTTGAAAGATGTTTGCAGTAAAGAGTGGTACAATAAAATATAAAGATACAGACTAGAGTATAAAATATTGGGTATCAGGATATTCTGTCCTGAGGTTATATCATGGAAATAAAAAAAAAATATGATGGACAAATAATTCAACATCTCGAAGAATTTATTACAAATAGATTCCTGGCTTTCAGGATGGTGAAGAGGGGCTTAATTTTCAGAGCCAATAAAGCAGCACATTAGTTCAACGAAAGCAGAACACCTCACAAAGAACCATTTCCCATTAATACCAGGAAGTAAACAAAGTAAGCAAAACAGACCATTGTCCGAATGGATGCCTGTTTTATATAGTCCCACGAGCTTTCTATTGTTGAAGGTGCAGGGTTTGCATTTGGCCTGAAATATCAAAGAATCGAAGAGGAGTTGATGATTCATTCAGAGAAAGACCAACAGGCTATCTTACCGGGTTTCTCCTGTCAGTGGATAATAAGGTGCCGCATCTGTAGAGCTAGCGTTGGAATATTCTGTTCTGGTGCAGAATTTAAGGCCAGTAAAGAAAGGAGAGCAAGGGTTTCGTGTCACTCTATTCTCAATCAGTGGCGGGATCACTTCAGTTCGGGTTGGTGTGACCAAATGCAAGACATTGCTGTAAAAGGAAAAGGAACTCAATGGTCTTTTCTTTTTCTACTGAGTCAACCAATTAGCAATTAAAATGAAGAAGAATAGATGGTCATAAATTAAAATATTTTGTACAAATCTTTAATCTTGCTCTTGGAAAGTTAATTTACATTCCGATATCATCTTTGAGTCTGGTTTGTATGTCTTTCTAGGGAAGACTTGAAAACAAAAACTCTAAACTGATAAACCCAGCCCGAGGTTTTCAGACTGCTTTAAAGTATTCTTTGGAAGGTAGAAAACTGCAATTTTATAGCAATTCACAGATTAAATTCATTTTAGAAAAGACAATGACTAGATTGGCATATCGTAATTGCAGGAATTACTTTTTGTAACAGAAGACTAAACATTATTGCATAACATCTCTGTATAAAACCTCACATTAAGGTTTTATGCAAAAATAGGGGAAGCATAATTTTAAAATCAGCAACCAAAAAAGAAAAGTTGCTTAAAGAACTGTTACAATACCTGATGCTGAAAAGCTTGATTGGGGCTTTTGGTGCAGGGAAGGTGAATTTAAGGTGTCCCGCTTTCAATGCAACATTAGTTTCAATTCCAGATTCATGGTATATATTAGTGTTCATCTGTACACCATTTCTAGCAAACTCAGGGATATTCACTCCTAAATGAGTTATAAACTCAACTGCCATTGATGGTTTAACAACCAAATCTGCATGGATCTAGAAGATACATATAAGATACAAACATTTGTGTCATCATTCCCAAATATTTGTCATGAAACCAAAACTAATTTCTGATTCTGATAGTTTACTTATTGATAGTAATCCTCACCAGGATGACAGACAATGTATTTCAGATCTTGAAGTGGATTTACTAAAAATTGGAATCTGCATTTCTCTAAAAGTCTGATTTACATACATAAAAACCATTTAAACTTAGAATAAGCACATTTCAAAGTCAGTGTTGCCTTCAGCACTTTATTTATCATACAGTCAAGTATTTATTTCATTTCTATATATGTCTTTTCTTTAAAAAAAACCATCAGATTATCTAGGATTAAAATACAAGCATATAGATAGGCCTGTAGGCTTCTATAGAAAATAGACCACTAACAAAAAGTGTTTTCTGCAATCTAGGAGTAATGACTGAGAAGACAAGGTTTCATATCACCACCAGATGGTGATATCCAAAGATGAAACTTAATGGACAATTTTTGGTAAATTATCACAGAAGAAATTTTTTTTTTCTGAAATAACCTGGGCCTAAGATATATATCAATGAATTTGAATAGGTCCCCCCCACACATAGAAGTGCTTCTCTGAATATGGAATTCCAAGATGGACTCCACAGAAAAATAGTTTTGAATGAACTTAAACTCATCTAAAGAACAAGAACTATGTATCTTTCTATATGACCATCGTAATTCCACTTGTCATGATGCAACATTACTTCCAGTATAGGAGAAATATAGGTAGGCCATTAATGAAATCCTACACCAAGAGCTCCTCCTGATTTTAGGTAGATCGCATTCCCCGGCTATAACCCTTAAAGGCAGCATTGCAAAATGTAAGAGAGCTCCCACCACCACCCCGAAATTATCACTCTTGTTTGTACTACTGTAGTTGAGCAGTTGCATCATTTCAGCTATTGCATTGTAGGCTATTGAAGAAACTTCAAAATGAGTGTGAAACTGAAACTCACATTCCTCTGTGAAATTTTCATTCCAACTTTTGCTCCTGGGGTGGCTATTCCAGACAAAGCTACTTGTAGCTGAAGTCCTGCACATGTGGGCAGTTCAAATTCATTGTCCATGAAGATGTAATGCATCATGAGATCATTCTCAGCTCCCTGGGAAATGGCCTGGACAATCTGCAGGCAAACACATAGAAAAACACACGTGTTAACATTTACATCCTTCCTAGGGAGTTTTTCTAGCTTCATGTTTTGAAAACTGAATAAAGATTCAAGGAAGATTCTGGGAAGTATGTGATTTACCTGGAAAATAACACAAATAATTGATGGTCTAATTAGTTATATTAAGCATTGTTCAAACGTATCTCAGGAGTGTAACATGTATCCAAACAAAAGCAAATAGGTGTTATTAGAGGAAGTTTGCTTCCCTCTGCTGGTTTTCCTTTAAAAAAAATGTTGTAATTTAATGTGGGGTGGGATTTGTTTACTGGAGCAGGGAGAACATGCATCGGTTTCTGTATTGAATAAGAAGTGTAACATAGAAGTAGGGTACCTGAATATTTCCAGATACTGTCTATTAACACTCCCAATAACATGTCTCCAAATTTGGGAGGCTGGAAGTGAAGGTCCCTATGACCTTGCAACTGCTAAAAACTTTATGGACATTATCCCTCGCAGAGTAACTATCTCCTGATATGAATGCTTTGTATAATTACGTCCCTAAAAATTCCACAACAAAAAAATTTACCCCAATGATGATAGTGGTTTCATCTCAATTGGGATAGATATATTACACCAATGAAAACCATACAGAAGAAATGTACAGAGTATGTTAAAAAAAAACACCACCACACACTTTCTGCCAGCCTTTTAAAATCTGGATTGTATGATGAAAGCCGGGAAGAATATGCAATTGGCCCAAATGAATGTCTTTTTTAAAAAGTCAAATACATAGAAGGGATATGCTAATCTGGATTGGGGCTCCAATGGGAGGATCAATCTTTTGTTGCTATTATAATTCTAATCCACGTCACTTTCCATCTGCCTTCAATTTGCACTGGAAGAAAAATGATCATTTAGGTTCCAATAAAAATGTCCTGTTCAATTCACATAGTCCCCAATAGAAAGCAAAAAGCATAAAATAAAAGTTCAGTATCCAAGTCAGATTTCCAGATCTGTTTTTCACTTTTTAAAAAATACATTCCACCAACAGCCAGAAGTGGCATCTCATCTAGTCTGGTTGTCAGGTTTCAACACAGTGAAAGATTACTACTTAAAAAAAAAAAAACTATCTTGCTTGCTCATCTTGAGGAATCCAATTTCCACAAAGCAAATCTTTTATTTTTAATAGGCTTTCATACTGCCTCCTCTTACCCAGCTTCCATGGAATTATAAGAGATAAAATAAAATAAAAAAGAAATAATTCCAGAATAAAAGCTTTTTTTTTTTTGGCCTCTTAGTAATTTTGTACACAACTCAGAGGGACTTCTCACTGCATTCTGTGTCTTTTTTCATGCTTAAATGGGCATAGAGGATGCAAATTTAACTGTTTAGTGATTAGACAGAATAATGAATAGGAAGTAAAAAAGGAACACAGAATACACTGTTTAGTATTTGAAGACTTACTTTCTGAGGTATACTCTGCAAGTTTTTAAGGCTTTTCAGAACCACATTTCCCAACAAGTTAATATCACTGAGTTTCAAGTAGCCCAATTCTTCTTGGAAGACTCTGAAGTAGGCTTTGACATCTGGTGTTTGCTGCTTGCTGGAGATTTCTTTAAGCAGTTTCTCAAGATTAAGCATAACTCCTTTCATAATATCCTAAGAAAACAAGAAGAAGGGGAAATCCCACTATGGAATTTCTGATCTCATTTGAAGAAAGAATTTAATCCAGCTTTGATTACATACCACATTTTCAATAAATTGTACTTTATCTACATATAAAAAAAGCTTCAGGCTTCAACTATTAATCTGTAGAATTTCTCAAAGTTGTATTTTAAAAATATTTTGAAATAAATACAGCTTGTAAAATTTGCTGGTCAATCTCTGCTGTCCAAGGGCAAAAGAATATGGGGACAGATTAAAAAACTGAACACTTTAGTCTTTATTAAGGACTTTATTAATTCAGCTGCTAGGATAAATCTTATCAATTCGAGTTTTGCTTTATGCCTGACCTTTTGATTTGACACACATGGGGAAAGGAATATTAGAATATGAAAAATGTCCATATTATTAAAAGATTCATTTGCTTAGACATTCAATAAATCGCCTTACAGCAGGGCAATTCCAAATGATGTCCAGTGGCCTTTCAGTGTTGCAGAAAAACTGCAAACTCCTTTGGAAATACCAACTCAGCATTAAATAAGCTGAATTAGATATGAAGCCATACCTAATCCTAAACTTGTCTACTTAAAGATAATACTGAGAAAAGTACAGTAAGCGCCTTAGCATTTGAGCCTAATAGTAGTTCAGTTATTTCAGCGTGCTACTAAACCTGACCAAATACTCTACGTAGGTTCTGATTTATTTGTAAAATTTAACAGTACAAAAACACCAAGAAAACACATACCTGATTCTGTGTTGCATCCTTGGAATATCCAAAATAATCAAAAAGGGCTTGAGAAAACTTTTCTGGTACTTTGCCATCAATCCAGTACAAAGCTTTGGTAGCAGCATCAGGGAAAAACCCTCCTGGGCCAAACATTGCTTCAAAAGTAGGCTCTAAATTTTTCCCATCCAGACCAATCTGGTCAAATGAAAATGAAAGTTATTTCACTTGGAAAGTCTGGGTTAATTTATCTAAACATTCAGTGGCAGTTCTGTAAGTGTGTCTTGGCCAAAGTATCAGTTTAGAAAATCTTGTGGAAGAAAGATCGTTCTTTCCATAGGGAAATACAAATTTTAGATCTTTAATAGTCCCAAATTAAATTCAGCCCAGAAAAGGAAAATAAATCTTGTTGATTTCTTGTTCAGGAAAGAAATATATCCAAGCTGTTATAGCAACCCAAATCCATTGGTTATCTTGGAATAGTTAGATTTTTTTGATCGTTTTGTTCTTTTGGTTTGTTTTATTTACCTATTAAATCTTCATTGACTTCCAGTGTTGATTAAGTTGTTTCAAACAAATGAATTATGCATGTGTGGAAAAGGAGGTTAATTGCATTACTATAGATTTGTGAGTGTGGGGATCTAAAATTCTAAGCGTCTTAATTTCAAAGTGATTTAATTCAGATGTTTAATTATTGAATTGCAATGTAAGTAAAGAGAACAATTTCAGTTTTTGGCAATTTCAAATATAAAATTAATGGCTCCCTGGTATTGTATTTGGTCATTACTGCATAGAGACTTTGTCCTTTGGTATCAAGATGCTAGCATGGTCATAATAGCTGCAGATTTAGCAATTTTATTCTTATTTTAATTGATTACTGAAGCCATCAGTATATTTTGATGATATGAAATATACTGAGCCTGTGCCTGTTAGATACAATTTTTGTATAGGGTTAACTTTTAAATATCTGGTTTGAGAGCTTTTGATTCCCACACAATATTTAAATTCCCACACAGTATTTAAATCAAATGGCAAATAACACAATACTTTGGAATAACAATATTAGTAAGGAGTAGGAAAAAAAGTTAAACAGGAAGAAACGTGAAGAAAGTGTTTAAAAGTGGCTATACCTCAAATACATCCAGAGGTTTCAGTCCAAATAATTCTAATGTTGTTTTCAGCATGGTTTCCTTAGCTATATAGCTGCTTGAGTCAAACAGCAGATTTCCTTCCAATTTTGCTGTGAAAGGATCCTCAGACCACGGGACAGTAACCATCTTGGAAACTTGATAATTTCGTGAAAATCTTCGGAAGTCTTTAACTGTTGGCATCTGGCTTCCTTTAAGTGCTTCCTGAATTTTGATTCTGAGCCTGATTACAGAATGTCCAAATAAGCAAAAGAAAGTTAAAAAATATCCTAACAATGCTGAGGCAATTTTCAATAAATTTACTGTGTCATTCTAGGGATCTCTTTAGCAACTGGATTGCTGGTATATTAGCTTCATTGATGGGAGGAGAAAAAAAGTGATCTGAAGGAGGGACCCTATAACTAAATTCTGAATTACTACTTAATTGCAGTCCTATCAATTAAACAGTTCTACCAATTAAAATGTATTGTAGAATTAAAAATTCTACAATAGCTTTCTAAATAATATCATGCGCTTTAAGAGTCCCCAGGGAACAAAAGATTTCATTTGACATTAAAATACATTTTCCCCCTAAAAGTCCTTGTTACCTTCAACTAGGACAGGTTTTGTTTTTTTTTTAAAAAAGACTTTAGATAAGTGAATATAAGAGAAGGCAATTTTACCTCACAGTTTAGATTAATAATCTACTTCCCAAAGGGAGCAACTTTGCTTAAGCCTATCCTTCTCTGCCTTCATCATTTTTCAAGAAAAAGTTCCAAGAGCATCAAGGTTGCACAGATAATTTTGGAAAAATCTTTTCATTTAGGGGCAGGTGAGGTCTGCTTTTGATTTGTTCAGCTCTCTTTGATACATGCCTCAATTGGTAAGAGGTGCTCTTTAGCTCCCATACAAAGGCACTGAGGTTAGTCCATTTAATTTTGGCCTCACAGAACATCCATTTATAGAATCAGGCTTTGAGTTACAGAATAGAACAGAACAGAACAGAATAGAATATAATTCTTCATTGGCCAAAAGTGATTGGACACAACAGGAATTCTCTCCAGTGCATAAGTTCTCAGCGTACATTCAAACAACAAAATGATAAGTCATAGATCATAAATCATAAGATGCAAACAACAATTGATAAATCCTAATATACCATTAGAAGAAGGTAATAGGAAAGATGAGAGGTGTGAAATATGAGAAGATGAAAAGATGACAAAGATAATAGCAACACAGCCTAGTTCCTGGGTAAATATCTTTAGGCACAAGACAGTGCTGTGGGAGTTAGGTGTTTAGCCGAGTGAGGGCATGGGGGAGGAAACTACCTTTGGATCTAGTTGTTTTGGCATGCAATGAGTGGAGAAGTTGAAACAATTTATGAAGTTTATGAAGTTATTCATTAAGGTTAAAAGCATAACTTCAACTAAAATATAAACAATAAAACAATTTCAGCAGATTTGAAAATGACTTACGGTTCATTGTAAAAATCAGTAGTATCTAAGATATTGGCAATGTGGGAAGCTACAAAATTTTTCACTTGTTCATTCTTGTCCCTCAAAGCAATTTTAATGATTTTGGAAAAATCATTGGAAGGGTATTTCATCAGCAGGAGATAAGCTGCTAAACGTTTATCGGCTGGGGAAGAGGGCTCCTGGAAGACTCTAATTAGCATTCCGCGATCCTGAAAGAAAAGAAAAATTTGTAGCATTTTCCTAAGCAGGTGTGATTAATTTAACGGCTATGCTAGATTTGCTATGCTATGCTGGTTTAATTGCTATGGTAGGAAACATTTAGGATTTAGTGCTTCACAGTTAGAACTCACCAAAGCTGTGGTGGCACAATGGATTGGAATGCGGTATTGCAGGATAACTCTGCCCACAGCCAGGAGTTCGATCCTGACCAACTCATGGTTGACTCACCATTCTATCCTTCCCAGGTTGGTAAAATGAGAACCCAGATTGTTGGGGCCAATATGCTGATTTTATAAACCAGTCAGAGAGTGCTAGGCAGCACTATGGAGTAGTATAAAGTGTAGGCGCAATTGCTATCGCTATTGATTATCTAATTCTCCAAATGTCTATTACACAAATATAGGAATCATAAGCTACATTCTTATGGGAAATCAAAATGTTTGAAGTCCATTTTTGATATTTATATTAATACGATTAACAAAATCATATGACTTCACGTTTAATCAAAACAATACCTTGAAACTAATTTTAACCGATGTATGTGAAATTTGTTGTATCTTTAGATATAAGATTTTTTTCGATACCCATAAAAAACCAGAATATTCGAAAAATCATATTAAGTTACAAAATAGTCTGCTTTACCTCATCATTTAGATCCATTTTTCTCAGTGCCTGAATAGCTGCTTTCTGGATGTCAAGGGATGCAACATTACTTCGAATACATAGTTTTAGGGATTGTTTCACACTGGGATTGACGTTTTCCAAAACATTTCCCATATTGCCAATGGCCTGTGAACCACAACAGAAAATACAAGTTTAGTTTTTTTTTCTCCCACCAAGGAATATTAATCTGTAATATTAAAAGTTGGTGCTTTTATAAACAATTACCCTCAAGGTCAGGTAGGTGAGGTCCTCATTTCCTGAACATTCATTGCTGATCAAAGAAGTTACAAAGTTTGCAACATCTGTTAATTCTGGTGTAATTATTTTTTTCTGGAAGTAGAATCTGGAAGATAGGAAGAAAACTTTGAAAGATTTTTCAAAATTGCAGGATAATTTAATATGTAAAATCGGTAATTGGCAGATTGAGAGTTCATCTTCTTTGCAAAGTCACTTCATGTGTCACATTACTGTAGATCTGTCAAATTTTAATCAAGAGCTGCTACAAACATTCTAGCCTTCCTTGTTGGTCAATATTGGTCTTTTTGTCCCGTTTTTTTCTCAGTAGGAACATCCTATATTTTGCATTTCTTCTTTCATATTCATAAACAATTTTTCAATAGAGAGTTAGAGTTATTACATACAATCCCTACTAGGGAAAGTAAATCACATATTAAAATAACTGAAACATTTCATACTTTGTCCAAAAATCATCACACATTCTATAGATTTCCTAGGTATTCTATACAATGCCAGATTTTCATATGCTGGTAACATATATAATGTGAAAGTCATAATAATGAAAGCTCATGTAACAATTCTCATGTCCTCAAAGGGAATAATAAACTATACTGGGTGATCCCAACTTCACATTGTTTATTTTAAAAACATATTTAAATAAGTTATTGTGAATAATTAAAAGTATAAACAAAGAAATAAAATTCTTCTGCTAATGTTAGTCTTCCTCACTGCCCAGATCTAATTTCTTAATTTCCCACAAAATGTACATGTGGAACTAATAAGATTGACACTCAAAAACATCACATATAGGAGCTTTACGCTTAATTAATCATCCTCTCACAATCAATATTCCTCTCTGTGAAAACAGGACAGGTCCTTTTTCTAAGATGCTAATTTTCAGTCAATTAAAATGTTAGTAGTGGCTTAGTTTAAGCAATTCATTATTTTAACAGTTGCATTCCTAATGACAACTTTGATGAATGCAGCATTAGCTAAATTATATTCCTAAATAACATCTCTTCCTATCAAAAATATACTAAGTTGTCACATACCTATTTACTGAATGGCTCAAGGCATAGAAAGAAGCTCTGCTTGGATGATACTCAGCCATATTTAGAATCTCCCGTATTGTTTTAGTGCATGGAGAAGGTAGCAATCCCAAGCTGAATGTGACTGCATCTGCCACCAGAGGGTCAATGTTGCTAGTTCTCAATATTTGAAGGATAGCTGCGAAGCATTCTGGGGTTCCACACTGAATCAGGGCCTGTATTGTGATGGCACTATAAAAAATAAAGAGGAATTACAGAGTTGGTTTAAATGCACATTCACAGTACTGCTGCATTGGTCAATGTACAGTTTGATTTGTCAGTGATATATTTCACTCCTTCTGCCTTGGAGTTTATTTTAACAGTTTTTCTGTATAGATGAGCTACCAAATCATGTGGCTCTCAGTGTTTCTGAAAAATTAACCAATTAGAGTGATGATCAGCCAATAATTATGCTGAATCTTTTAGTTTTCCGTGTTCTAGTTTCCCTATAAATTGATGCCAAAGCATAGCGTTGTTCAGAAGTCCATAAATGTTTCATCCATTCTCTAATCCACAAAAATAAACAACTGGGAGGACAATTGTGTTATAGAAGAAAACCTATAAGGTTGATCCCAACTTTAATGCTAGATAATACATGTACATTGCTTTGAAGTCATCTTTGCAAATGTTATTTTAAAATGGTTTAAAATGTAAGATGTAGATTAATTTTGATGCAAAAAGAATAATTTTTTAATGTAGGTTGATAGGATTCTCTGTGTTAGCCAACACATTTTGGCTCATTCAAAGATATTGAATAAATCCAGTTATCTGATGAAATATAAAATGTTTTGAAGGAAGTGGGCAGATGCCCAAAAAACTTTGTCCGTCAGCAATATTCCAGAGTCCACTGGAATTGAGCAGCCAATCAATTTAAATAAACAATAACAAAGTAAGTGGGAATGGATGGTTTTTTTCTCTTTCACATAACCTTTGATTTTGGGCTTTCTCTAAACTGGGAATATATAGGGAGAAGTAAAAATATCCTGTTACATAAGTAGATTTATTAATTTTAATTGTTTTTAACTGTATTATTGTATTGATATCTGTTTTTTATTGGCTGTGAACCGCCCCGAGTCCTGCGGGAGAGGGGGCGGTATATAAATTAAAATAAATAAATAAATAAATAAATAAGATTACCCACCTAGCAATACTGAGTTTTCTATCCTCTGCTATAAAACTTTTGTTCACTATTCTCCCTGACTTATATTTGCCAGCATTGGCCTCAGAGTAAGTTGATTATGGCCAAGTCATACAGCCAAGGTGTACAGCTGAACATCCATTGTATGACCTATTTATTGTTGTGGCCTGTGGAGCTGTTGGCAGTCTCTGACAGTGAGAACAACATGGGCCAGTCCTGGAGTCTGGGGAAGGCTCTGATGAGTGTTCAGAGACAGAGTTGGGGTCAGGGATGCCTGTCAGTCATCAGCCGCCTTTTGGGTCAGAGAGGAACAGGTGGAAACTGTCCTTGATGTGCACATGTTCAGAGCTGCTATGAGAAAGGAGCAGATCAGGAATCAGGGCTGTCTAGGAAGGCATAGCACAGGTGGCTGGTGATTGACACTTCCCAGAGGGAATAAAAAGAGGAGCGAAAGGGAGGGGAGTTTTGCAGAGAACAATTAGTTCATATTGCTTTGGAAAGCTCTGTTCCTGCATTTGTGACTGCAAGAGGAATTGTGAATCATTCTCTGGCCTTGTGCTAAGCCTGATAAGAGTCTGGTTTTGTTTATAAAATAAAGAGATTTTAGCAGACAGCTAAGTCTGTTTTCTTGTCTTGAGAGGCCTAGGACAGAACATTTATTTCCATTGTAGGGTTCTATTGCAATAAGTCAACAGGTGATGATGAAATACCTGGAAGTTTCCATCAACTTTGGCACCAATGGGCCAAGTGTGCTATTATGCAAGCTTCTCAGCCCAGTAACAAATCTGTAGAACAAGTTGGCTCTTTTTTGGTTCTGCTGAGAGACTGACAGTTTCTTCAATTCTTGAAGACTTTTTAGAACAGCATCACCGTGTCTGAGAATTTTGGCCTCCACATTCTCCAAAGACAGTTCTTTCTTTATCAGGCCAGTAACTGGGGAGAAAAAAAAAAGCATGTTTCAAAATGATACCATTACATCACTGCCAAGCTCAAAGGATAGTTGAATAACAAGTTGTTGTTTGTGCTATTTCAAGAGTTGGCTTTGTCTGAGTGGAATTGCAGGTCCTTCCAACTGTAACTACTCATGCCCCCCCACCAAAGATACTCCTAAAAGTTAAAGACGTGAAATATGGATGTGCAATTTCAGATGCCTGAAATAATCCTTTCACAGAGGCAGCCAGCCACCTCAGTGGCTCAGATCCCTGGCTAACATGTGCCATATGCTAAATAAATAAACAAACAGATGCCCCTGATGCATACAGGAAATAAGCAAAGTCTAGATAGCTAATTTTGTTCCACTAATGCTTAGCCAGCATGAAGTACAACAGCTATTAACTTATTGCAATACAGGTAGTCCTCAACTCAGAACCACAGCTGAGCCCAAAATTCCTGTTGCTAAGTGACAATTAATTTTCTTTGTTTGTAAATTAGCCAGATATCCAGGTTAGCAAATCAGAAGTGGATCAGCCTTTTTACAACTGGAATAATGTCCCATTGAAATGCTTTTATTTCCAAATCAGTCTAATAGGAAACATTAACCGGATGTTAGTATCTTTCTTTAGTTCTTTTCACAAGCCTTGCCTTACATGTATCCAATTTGTAAGGCACTGTTCACGTCACCAGTGGTAAAGCAATGTTGCTAACTGATCCTGATGGGCTTGATTTTTTTTAAAAGATGAACCAAAGACCTTGTTGCCTTCTGTGCATGAAGTACAAATCAAAACAGGTTGCTCACAATCCCTCTCTGTATTGCATGGGGTAATTATTAAAATCTGATAAAATTATTGTACTCCATTTCTCTTTCTATAGTCATCTTAAATTTTGCATTCGGCCTGCGCACTGATTATTTTTAAATCTTTATTACAGCTCTAAAGACGCATAATAGTAAATGAACTACTGTATTCCACACCTGTGGCTGCTTCCATCATCTCCTTATGATAGATCATTCTTAGATGAATTAATAATCCTAAATACTTCCTTTAAAGCCTCCCCTAGCAAACCAGGTAGGTAAAGTATTCATTCTTTTTTCCCCTCTATGGGTAATATAGAAAAAAAAACCTACATCAGTGGCCCCCAATCTTTTGGGCATCAGGGACCAGTTTTGTGGAGAGAGGTTTTTCTATGGACAGGATGGGGCGTGGTTTCGCATACTGCCTGCATCCCTCAGATGGGGCTTCGCTTGTTTGTGTGGCCTGGTTTCTGGCATGTCATGGCCCTGTGCCAGTCCTCAGATTGAAGGTTTGAACCCCTGCCCTACATGTCTCATAGATCAAAGTGAAAACCATTGCTTAAAGACTTACCATCCATGGTCCTGGTGTTGATATTGGCGATGCTTTCATATTTCAGAGTTTGAATGACTTTCGCCATCATGCCATATTGATTTCTATTGCAATAAAGAAAAAGCAACAACAAAGTTTTGTATAAAGTAACATGGTGTTGTTTACAACCATAGATTTAAATATGTGATAAGGAAGAGGTCGGTGGAAAAACCTTATGCAACTTACTTGTACGAGGAGGGCAGGAACAAGTGTTTCTCAGTGCAAATGGCTTCAGATATATGCTTTTTCTTTGTATCAATGCTATAGTGGCAATGCTGGTTGCTTCTTATCAAGGTAGATAAAGGTGCATTCTACAAATAAAATTGTGGCTAAATTAGATTCAAAACCAAAACCACTATAGGCTTATTTTTTTTAAAAAATATTTTCAAGTTATTTTTGTGCTGAAACATGGGGCATTTTTACACTGTATTGGACTTATTGACTATTTCCCTTCTTGCTAATCATTCTAGTACAAATGTGGGCAGAGGAAAGGAAGAATGGAACATTCAGTCCTTCTTCTACTAAGTTGGTGTGTCATCTTCAAACAGTCCTTGCTTATTTACAGTGATCAGAATAGCAATTATGGCTGCTGTTTCTAGAGTATGATTTCTTGTTTAGCTTGTCATCCATTTTGGTGAGCCAGTGAGGATGGTAATTGCTTTGTTCAGGTGCTTTTGCTGCATTTCCATTTGGATACAAATATACAGTTAAATGTTCTTCCTTCCTTGGTAAGATCATATCCAATACTAGTTTAATCATTATTCAATCTTTTGTAAACAGTCATTTATATTAGCAACAATTTTAAAGAACGTATCGTCACAGAGTTGATAAACACTTTGTGATTCCACAAAGTGATTTGGAATTGTGGGGTGGAGACGGTGGATTTCCTTTTTAGTCAGAATGGCTCAGTTTAATTTGAGATTCACAAGTGGTTCACAACATTCTTCTGCATGTTGTGAACCACTTCATAGGTTTAGAAAGGCCAATCCCAAGAACAAAATAAAGTGAGGATCTTAGATCATGATTCCTTCTAGAAACTTGCATTTCCCTTCTTAAATTTTAATTCTTAGTTGCTCGTAACCCCCCCACACCCCAAAATTTCCTACTTGATGCCTGACAAAAGATATTTAATCAAATATTCATAAAATGGTAGCTGAATTTTGTAATGATAGTGATTATGGAAAATGAGGTGTATCTCAGTCATATAACATGTTAGTGCATATTTTCTGTCAGGCTCCATGTACTTACCAAGCCTTTAATAAAAGCAATTGGGCTGACGTAATCTCTGATAGGGTTGAAGTTCTTACAAGATTTCAGATTTCTTGTTATTTCAATGTCTGCTAAATTAGCAGAGTTGCTTTTTCTATTTTTTACTTCAATGCTGCTGTCACATTCTCCATATACGGTATCCTATAAAAGTAAAATTACCACATTATAGTTAACCAAAGCAAGCCTGGTGACTCTAAGGCTACTTCCCACAGGGGCAACAGGGTTACTGAGTCATATTCAATCATATTAATTGAAAGAAAATAGGATGGCCATGTCTTTACCATGGACAGTGTTTGGATATTGTCTCCTGTCTCTGTTGGCACAAGAAGAGCAGAGATGATGCCTCTTTTGATGTTGAGTATATGTGTAGCTTCGTTGTCCACAGGATATAACTCAACGTTCCTCTCATCCTGAACCTTGACTTTCAGCTCATATCTACCCAAACAAAAACATTACATATTTAGAGAAAGAAAAGCATTGTTTAACATTAGAATATAAAACAGGGGACCCCCCCCCCCAAGAAAACTGCAGTAGTGTAGAATGGTCTCCCCAGTATCTATTTCCACTTGGGGGTTCCAAAGCATAGTTCCATAGCTTGTTTCTATCTTCAAGAGCATTTTAAGTATGTTTCACAATGCACCAATTGCTTGCACTATCCTTACGAATCATCCCCGTTAATGCCAATCTTATTATGATGCTTGGCTGTATATAATTCTCTGAACTGAATCTGTTCACACCAGGCAGTCTTATAAAGTAACCTGCATTGGTTTTAAAACCTTTAAGTGTAATAACTTAATTGTCATATTTTTCTTAATTTCTTTTACATTATAAAATAGCCTAGCATATTGTCTCTCCAGCTATTCTCTAGGATACAACATTATATAGACTTTCATTACATATATATAAACAATCATCTGCAAGCTGCTCTTGATATTGTTGAAAAATATAAATATATCTTCTCCCCAAATTGTAGGATCGCCACCAGATCTATTTGCTTTTTTAAAAAGAAAACATTACAGTATACGTCATGATGCCTAAAGAAAACAAAAGAGAAGCAGAAATCCCAGGATTTTATTTGGCCCAATGCATTTCAGAAAATGTATTCCTTTTTTTAAGAAAAACTTTTTTTATTTGCAATGGAACATTCTTGTAAAAGGAGTTTTTCTCCCCGAAATGCCTCAGGCCATATTTTCCCCCGATTTGTACCTGGAATTCTTCTTTCTCTCTTTTTATGTGTTTCTGTTTAAAATGCACTGTGGCAATTGCTGGTGACATGGTTTTAACTGTTGTCATAACAAAGAGCATGAGCCTTCCTTGTCCATATGCAATTTTGTATGTCCAGAGCTGTTTAGCAAAGTTATGTTCTTAAACCACTTTCTGTTTGAAATGTTACAGTTCTTCCAAGAATTGGTTTGCAGACAAAGAAATAAATCATGAGGGTGTTTTTCAGAAATTTATTTCATAGGTAACTTGTAAAAACTATATTTTTTACTGAATTTGTGTTTCACAACTTTGGGGAAAAAAATGAACCAATGTTTGGAAATCTAAAACCTTTCCTTCTTACATGGGGCTCTATGCCTGCAAAGGAGATTTCCAGCTGGATGCTTTACAGCAATCATTAAAGCATCCAGACAACACTATGGATGTTTTGCTCAGAGCCTGAGTACTGTTGCACCGTTACTCTTCTCAGGTTCCGTGAAGAGTATTAGAAAGCTGATCACTGAAGATATGAAGAAAACCAGGCTTCTGGATAAGATAAGGCTAGTTGTTTTAAAGCTTATGGAATGCTGTAACAACACATGGTGTCTGTGCATAGTATAAAAGCTATCTGCAACAGAACTGTAGAGTTTATTCTCCGGTTCTTCTTTGGGACACAATCGATATGATAGCAGTATTCCACTATTTGAGGGATTGCCACAAAGAAGAGGGTTTCTATTTATTTTCAAAAAAAAAAAAAAAACAGAAGGCAAGACAAGAAACAATGGATGGAAACTAATCAAGGAGAGAACCAACCTAGAACTAAAGAGAAATTCCCTGACTGAAAACAATTAACCAGTGGAACAGCTTGCCTTCAGAAGTTGTGGGTGCTTCATCACTAGAGGTCTTTATGAAGAGACTGGACAGCCACCTGTCTGAAAGTTTCCTGCACAGTCAGGGGGTTGGACTAGAAGACCTCCAAAGTCCCTTCCAGCTCTGTTCTGATTGGATTGGATTGCTCAGTATTCAATGCCATTCACATCAGAAAACCTTTAGCTAGCATTAGAATCCTATAGAAAATTAGGTAGGACTTTTTCTTACTGGGACATGGCAGCAGTAAATTCATCTGAGTTCTTTGATTTCTTTAACAGAGCCTTTCCCTGGGCATCAATACCATACACCTCTTCGAGGGTACACTGGTTTATCTTCAGGACAAAATTATGGAGTTGTGGAACTTCCAGCTCAACCTGAAAACAGAGAGGTTTAAAGGGGTAAAACACTGGTTATTAAACCAATTAGTCTGGAATCACTTGGGCATATCATGTGGGATGTTTTTAGAACAGCACTGCGAGTTCTTAGGAATGAACTTTAAACATTTGTACTTTGTATGTAGCACATATGAGATCTAGAGGAGGGCTCCCTAAGCCCTAACCCTCGGTCTGTGGCCTAGTCCTGGGCCGCAGCCTGTTTGAAGTGGTGGGATGAACGGTGGGATGAGCATGTGCACGAAGCTGCATTTGTGACCCGAGTTGAAAGGAGGGAGACCTCTGATCTCAAGTCATTAGCTAAAACCAGCTATTTAAACTTAATTACAATAACAACTATTAGGATTTTTTTCTGTGCTTCTTGTTTTGAAGGTTTACGATCTCTCTGCCATATGTGAATTCACTGTCCGCTAGAGAAATGTTTGAACATAGTTTTAAGATGCTGGTATGTTTAAAAAGATAATCTGCAAACATTTGATCCTTCTCCTTCCTTACCTTGCATTTAATTTTTGAGCCGCTGTGGGAATCTGCCGTTCCAGCCACACCACTTGTGATTTCTGTTTCATAATCATAGATGTACTTTCTAAAGGGTTTAAATTTGGTTGCATCTCCTAGAAGACATAAATATGTTTGTATGAATTTCCCCTTACAGTTATTTGGATTTAAATGGTTGCAAAATAAATACAGTTCTTCATCTTATTACGCATTCTGGTAGATAACTTATTTACATAGAAATTATTTTTCTCTTTTTGTCATTTATTTTCTCAAAACACTTTGAGATACTACAAACAATTCTGCGTAAAAGTGGTTACTTTGTCAGAGTACATCAGAATACATTCAAGACCAAATTTTTATCTGTGACACAAGTAAATGGATTAATTTGGAAATATAAATTTATTTCTTCTTAATCTTTCCATTAGGTTCTCTTTGAGGATCAAATGAAGTACATATAATGTTTTGAGCTCTTTGGAGAAAGCACAAAGCTTCAAACAAGTTTCACAAACCAGTTATTTTCTATGATTATGCCACCTCATACATTTAAATGTGGATAGCATAGAGAAATGCATTTGAAAACCATATAATCTTTTCTAGCTACCATGCCCATGTTGGATCAGGATTATGAGAGCTGTATAACCACTCATTCTAGCAGTACCATCTTTCACATGTATGGCATTCATGATATTACAGGGACAACTAAATGAAAGCAATCAGTTGATGAGCATTTCTATTTCAATTCCCATAGTAGTGGTCTTGAAAATAAACGTGCTAGAAACCTCGATTAATATTTTCTCAGTTGACCAAGCATTCTCCTTCCTACATCTAAATATGGAGCTAATAAGATAAAACTGAAAAAAAAAATCTAGACAATTTCTTCCTTTGATTGTGAGTGAGATCACCATGTTGTCTGTAGATGGCGCTAAAGGGCTACTTTTGGAAAAACAAAGCTTATCAGGGGACAGAGAGCAAACAAACTCATTGGATACTTTGACCCTCAAGAAGAACGCCATGTAATCAGCCAACCATTTAAGAATAAACAAGTTTTCAAGAGTTGCTCATAAGCATTTTCTGATCTTTGACTCTTGCGATTTTAATCTGCAAATTCTACTAATATGTCATTTTCAAGTCAATTTGCTCCTTCTGTCCTTACCTTGCCATTCACAGGTGTGTATATTGCTGTTATGTCTGAAAACTTTTAAAAACAGATGTCAACATTTCCCAACTATAATTCTAGGGAATAAAAAAATTATGCAGCTTCTTTTATTCTGCCTTTCTTCCACAACCATCACAAAATACGCCAAAAGCAAAGTTAAACTCTACTTAGAATATCAGAAATACAACAATGCTAGTTTATTTTCCAGCCATACAGAATGCGAAGCTAAAATTCTTTTAGGTTCTGAAGGCAACTTACTTGGACTGTCTGAGTAGAATGTATACATCATTACTGTAATTATTTTAGAGGAAGAGGGTTTAGTAATGGATTTTTTGTTTTTGCAATCCACTGGGGCTATTAAAATATCTAGCATATTAAACATAAATGGATAGCGTCTAGAAAATTGCACAAGCTTTTATTTAAAAAAAATATTGTATGTACATTTACTTATCCCAAAGGTGCTTTTTCAAGAGGCAACTGGACTTTCTGGTTTTTCTTTGAAGATGTTTTGCTTCTCATCCAAGAAGCATCTTCTTTAGTTACTTGCATGTATTTTTGTCACACTCCCTATTGCCCTCCACACCCCAAATTTGAACCAGATTTTAAATACTGAAATATTGTTTCAAAGAGTGTAAAGAGTTTCTTCTAATATTAGTTTCTAAGTGATTGGTTAACTGATCATGGGCCAACAGCTTAGTATCGAATCTTAGCGATGACATAGATTTAAGTTTTCTGAGAGTATCTGTTCTTCAGTTGGATTCTTCAGGCTCCTATACAGCCATCTTACTGCTGATCAGTTTCTTTTCTTCTCTTTCCTTCCTTGTCTACCATCATGGTGGACTTCTCAAGGAAGCAGGGTGTTTACTAAGGTCTCCAAAATATAAAGAAGTCTGATTTATCCTATAATCCATTTGTTTCCTGGACTATCTATGGGATTCTCAAAAGTCTTTTCTTACACTTTTCTTACACTTTACAAGTTGTAAAGGGTCAGTATTTTTTTGTGTGTCTCTCCTGCTTTTCAAAGTCCAGGTTTGGCTTCCATAGAGCATCACAAACAAAATAATAGTCTGCCCCATATTAATCTTTATTGGGTTATAGATCCCAGGCAATTAGTATTGTACAGATATAACAACTTTTGTGACTTGCTCACTCTTCTCCCAAGTTTGAACGGTTCATAATAAAGATTATACACATAAGTGTGTATAATTTTGTTGTGCATATTGGCATGTATTCTGTGACAGCCCAACCTGAAAGTTTACTTAATGATTATTCTATGGAAGCCAGGAAAAAAAAAGGAAACGCATAAAGGAAGATATTAAAAAGGAATTACTTGAACAAACAGGGCTTTTATTTTGAATAAAATACTTATTCAAGTAACTCCTTTCATCTTCTGTAGAATGAGAGTCTTCTGTAGAATAATAAATTTTATTCTGTAGAGTAAAATAAAAACGCAATTAACTGTGCATTTTCCATCTTAGAAATCATTTGTCTAGCAACAATTAAGGAGATATAGCTAGCAAAATACAACCCTAATAAAGAATCTTGTGATACTGTCTGGTCTTACATTTGGGATAGATTCTTGTGCAAGCATCTTTGTAGTCTATAAAACCTTTTATGAACAGGAATTTCTCTCTTTACAAAATGGGTATAGTTTATTTTTTAATGTTACAGACTTCTATTGTATTCAATCATGAAAAATAAAAAAATCAAATCCCACAGCTCCAATTGTATACTATATTAGCAAAACACAGTAGAGTTTCTATGAAACTATACTGTTTACATGATTTTAAAATATTAAGGCAGTGGTTCATTTCAGAGGAAGTGTAAGCTTAAGCTTGTTGATTGATTTTTTATCTTTGTTAACAAGAGGTCAATCTTTTGTGTTGAGTAGCATTAACAGGTAAGACAGAAAAGCCTGGATGATCAGAAAACAGCAATTGATGTTTGATTGGCAAATGAATGGGTGAAAATCATGCTAGCGAAAATCAGCACCATCTATTACAAAACCTGAAATTGACTGCTTTGGTGAGAGAAAACATGCAATTCATACATGTCTCTGTCTGAATTATTTAAAAAATCCTTTTGTATTACTATCTATATGTCTGTCTGTCTGTCTACTACAGGTCAACATCAGTAGAAAGAGACTCTTAATTTGGACTAAATAAATATCTCCCAAAACTGATGCACATTCTAAACCTGTTCTAGATTTTTGCGGAACCAAGAGCCAGTTTGGTCTAGTGGTTAAAGCAGGGGTCTTCAAACTTGGCAATTTTGTGACTTGTGGACTTCAACTCCCAGAATTCAACTCCCAAATTGCCAAGTTTGAAGACCCCTGGGTTAAAGCATCAGGCAAGAAACCAGGAGACCCCGTGAGTTATCGTTTCACCTTTGGCATGAAAGTCAACATCTCTCTCAGCCCAGAATTATTGTGGGGAAAGTTAGAGGAGGAAATGTGCTGGATATAGTCATTACCTTGAGTTATTGATAAAAAAAATAATGAATAACAATAAACCTCCCTGTTGTAAGGGAGATTCTCTTAAATGTCCTCACATAATATTGAAGGTAGCCCATTGGATGTAACCTGTAATTATGCTTGTGCGGTTTACCCAAATCTTGATAAATCCAACTTGTTTTATATCAGAAGCCAGTGAGTTGCATCATTAACATTTAGAATCTAGTGGAGGAAATGATCTTGTTGAATGCTGTTTTTTTAGTAGGCAATGAATGCACAGAGAAGCAACCTCACTGTGTGAAAGATGACAATCATTTACCGTAGGTACAAAAAGAAACAAGACGCAAACTCCAGTAAACTTATTTTGTTCCAAACAACACAATTCCATCCAAGCATATCCTTTCTTAAATGTACCAAACCAGGCAATCCTCTATGGAAATAAGTACAAGTACTCAAATACAACCTTGAATGCAATACCAGACAAATAATTCAAGTACAACAGCCTTGGAAAAAATCAGATCTATCCAATCCATGAAGGAGCACCTAAGAAAAACTCTTGAGATGCAAAGTTTTGTAGATCTAAAATCAGATCTATCCAATCCATGAAGGAGCACCTAAGAAAAACTCTTGAGATGCAAAGTTTTGTAGATCTAGCTGATCTGTACGTAGTACTAATAAATAATATGTGATAAAATAAACAGGGCATTAGGCTGCCATGTTGAATCCTGTTAACATTTGTTTTTGGCTCAAGTCATAGCCTTGGAGACTTGCTCCCTGAAAGCTACATTTATGGTTGCAAGTGCGTCATTGTTCAAGCCTATGGTGTTTAAATCTGAAATGAGCCTTTCTGCCTCAAACTGGATATACTTGCAAGGAAGGATCTACAGTATGCCTTCTTGATACAACCACTATTGACTATTATCATGACTCTCCTAAGCAATAACTTAGGTAAAGATTTAATTTTCAAACCATGCAAACCATGTTGTTGTTTCTATATTTTTAAACCACAGCAAAAACCACACTGGAGATTCACATGAAACTCTTTGGCAGAAGGGATCCCCATAAGCAAATACTATCCTAAAAATAAGCAGAACCAGCAATTCTATAACATCTTATAAACTATCCCAACACATCAGATTGTTTGTTCTATTCCCGATATTCCCTATGAAGTTGAAATCATAGGTATGCTGAGCCCAGATCACACACCTGTCTTCATGCTAATAGGGAAGGTATGTGAACTACATAATTTGTATGCCAATGGGCCAGATCCAGAACCTTTCTTGATTTAATAAATTCCTTACAACAACATGTCATAATTCTAATCATCTGTCAAAACCGCTTTTATTATTAGCCACCTGACTATTGAATATTTTCAGATCAAGCTTGTTTTTCGAGTTAAAAACCCCCGATCATCTCCCCCAGGCACCTCAGAGGTCTCTACTTACGTGTTAAAGCCTCATTGCTTAGCAGAAGCAGCAGCAACAGGGGCCACAGCTGTGGGTGCCCCATGTTGAACGGCACCCTTGGGCTGCTCTGCTCCCTTCCACTTCTTTTACTCCAACAACAAAGTCAGTTTGACTGTCCCTACTTGGACCTGCCTTTAAATACTCCCTGGCAAAGCAGCTGAGCCAAAGGGTTTAGAGCATTCAGAGCAAATTGCAAAAGGTCCAAAGGTTATAGTCCTGCATCCTCTCTGCAATAGCCCCAGCAAGCTACTCTGAATTGGTTCAGCCCATGCCAATGGGTGTTAGAAGGCACAGGGAAGCAGAATAACCCTCTGAAATTGCAGCGCTTGTACAGTGACATCTTATCACTGATTTCATAACAAGAGCTTGCAAAAAAAATATGCTTAGCTATAAAGCCAAAGGAACCTATCACATAGGGAGAAAATATATTCAGTGTGCTAGCTAAAAGCGCTGAATAAAAAAATAATACCCAAAGGCTATATTTTGATCTAGAGTACAAGTGTAAGTATCACCACCAACCAATTCAGTTTGCCAAAAATCTGCCAAGTTGGCTTACTACCCCAAAGCACCTGGGACTTTCCAACTGTTAAGCAGATTCTGTCTGGCTAATTATCATCTTATTGGGGTTTTTAGAGGCTTTGGTCCCAGCTTTATTAGCCCCTCCCCTGGCTCCACCTTTTCCCTCCATTTCCTATAGGAACCTTGCACTGGATTTACCTTGCACTCTTAAAAGACCCCTTTACTGCACGACAAGAAAGTTCATGTGCACCAATAGTCTAAATCAGGGACATAAATGACAGTCATTACAAGTTCATCATTCTAAGAATTTATATTCCACCTTCCTACCAAAAATTGGAACTTAAGCAACAGAATTCACTAAAAAAAGAAGGAATGGTTTCTTGCTAAGCACCAAGGCCCTTCTAAAATGTTGTAAGCAGGGGAATTGAAGGAGTTCTCCTGTAATGTTTCTTTGGGGATTTAATGAAAGCAAAAAAACTCGGGAGGGTGCATACAAATGGAGAAATGGTGGTACTGTACAATGAAAAGTGTGACAACAACACAACACATATATTCTTTGATTGCCTCCATAGCTAAATAGATGTAGGAACAGCATACTCCATCTTAGGCTTATTCCAAAACCATTTTTTTCTTTTGAAAGAATATCACAAACTGATAGGGGAAAAATGCTGGATAGTTTCTCTGCCCTATGTTAGAATTGTTTGTCTGTCTATGTTTTAGATCCTACCAAAGAAAACAATATTTAGTCTTTGGGTGAGCTGAAGATTGTGGTCTTAGCGGGGAAGAATACTATATGATATACTTCTCCATACAAGTACATTGGCAATATGGAGGTTCTGTGTTGGATGCAATCTTTATGTATTTAGAGAGGGAATTTTAAAACTTACAAGATATATAAAAGAAGACCCAATTTGGTCTAGTGGTTAAAGCCTAGGACTAGAAACCAGGGGATTGTGAGTTCTAGTGCTGCCTTAGGCATGAAAGCTGGCTGGATAACTTTGGGCCTGTTACTTTCTCTCTCAGTCTAACTCACTTGACAGGATTGTTATTGTGGGGAAAATAGGATCAAGGAGGAGTATTATATATGTCCCCTGTCTTGAGTTATTTATAAAAATAATAAAGGCAGGGTAAAAATAAATAAGAATAAACCAGTGGGCAATGCAACTCTTTTAGTGCTTGTTTTCAATACCCAAAACCAGAAGATAATATCAGCACAATTTGGCTGTAGACCAGTGGTGGGATGCAACCAGTTTTACTACCAGTTCGGTGCACGGTTTCTTCAGCACAGAATAAACCTTCATTATTTTCATCACGTCTAGCATTATCTTTTGATTTCTTAGTAACTCTGGGGAGCTTACAATTTAAAAAAAGAAAGAACAAATGCATATAAGATTTGTTTAGTTATTTATGGAATGTATGGAATAGAGCACATGGATAACAGTAATAAAATATTGAGAAGGAGCACATAACAGTATGGTACACCCATGATGGAAATATGTAGTCAATTTCATAAAGTTTGAGGAACTCAGGGAATTATATATGAGTTATAGGTTTATCTTCAGCAGTTGCTTAAAGATGAATGGATCATAGTCACCAGTGCAGTTAGCTAGATCCTATACAGTTGCACTAAAGATTTGCCAGAATTTGATGAATAATCCATTACAAACATTTTATGCAAATAATCCACTAAATCTTTTGTTGTTATCATCCTGTTGCACACATTTTACTTAATAACTGTAGGTTATCACCATTTAAGGATTATTATTACATTATCACTTAGGCTGTGCTCTTATTTATGTGCAACTGATAGATAGGCTGCTAAATTGTGATTTTATCATAAATTTTATTAGCTATCAAGCCCATTGGCTTTAGTTTGTCTAGAGATGATTTCTTCCACTTTTAATATAAAAAGAAAACACAATCTATATGTACAAAACATAGTGTGCCATTTGATGCAATGACCATTTTTTAAAGAAAATTATCATATTCTAAAACATTGAAAACACAGTAGAATAGCTCCAAATTCCTTGGAATTTTAAAACACTAGGTTGTATTTATTTATTTTAAAATTTGATTATAAGTTTGCTTACTGTATAAACATAAGAATTCTGTTCCACTAATATAATTTAAAGCACCTCTGTTTTCAAAAAGAAAGAGAGATTTCAGAAGGGAATGCTATATTACATATAGATGCATATATTTCAGATGAAGAGTAAATGTTACTTTTAGAAAAGTCGGTGGTTTGGAGTAAAAAAATAACTGTTAGCAGGATGGTGTGAGTGGGAGAAGGAGGCTTTGTGTGTGTTATTCTACTCCATCTTGCTCCACAAAGTTATTTTCCTGAAGCTGCAAACTTAAAAAATATTTAACAGGTTGCAAGTGCTATAGAAACATTTTAGAGTAAACATGTTTAAAGCTATCTGCCAATGTCATAGAAAGCCTTCTATACACATTATAGTAAATATTATGTGCAGTAACTACTACCAGTAGAAGAAATATCTTGCAGTACTACTACTAAAAGAAGAGGTGGCTTTGAATCCCATAGGGCAGCGGTGTCAAACTCCATTTCATTGAAGGCTGCATCAGGGTTGTGTTTGACCTCGGGGGGGGGGGCATGGCCAGCTCGACGCATGTCAGGGGCACTTGTGGTGGCCTGAGCACTCTGCCAGAGAAAACGGGCTTCCAAGCAACACTCTGCCAGTGAAAATGGACCTCAGAAGGGCCACCCTCTCTGGCAGAGAGTTGCAGGAAGCTGTTGCAGCCAAAAACAGAGCTTGGGAGCCCTTTTTCGCTGGCAGAGGCACTGCGGGCTGGTCCTTTGCTGTTTCCAGGGTAGCCCTGCGGGCCTGATCTAAGCATCCCGAGACCCTCGGGCCTTGAGTTTGACACCCCTGTTATAGGGAGAAAAGTTCTCATAACTGAATAATTTGGTGTAAAAGCAAAACTGATGGGATGGAGATAGAGGTATCCTTTCTTCTTCTCATTATCTCATTCACATTCCCACTAGTCCTCCTCTAGCTTTCTGGAAACAAAGAGCAATCAAAGGGCTTTTGACCAGTGTATCTTTGAGTAGGACTTAAGCTTCAATTCCTGTTTTCAAGGCTGCCCCTGGCTTAGAGAAACCTGTAGCAATCCTTTTCGCTGTTTGTGTTAACACATTTTTTTTTTATCATGAGAGAATTCCAAGTTGTAGATTTAGGTTAGAGATGATCTACTGATAGTAGCTGGTGTCTAGGAAGTGAATCTGCAGAGATCTGACCTAATCCCTTTTTGAAATTTTAAGACTGAAGGCTGTATAAAATTAATATTCCTGTTATGTCCCTTCCTATAGTTGCTGTGAAGTGCAAATCAGAGCACTAAGGACAATGAAGGGAAGTGGTAGATAGATGTGGTAAAGGTATAAATGTTTTGCAAGAATACTGCAGAAAGATATTGATGGAAAGATATGAAGAGGCATAGTCCATGGTGTTAGTTTAAATTTTAGCCTTTTCTTTTTCTTATCTCATGCTTTTAAAATTTAAAATTATAAAGACGTCTGGCATTTTTTACTCCTTTTTTGCACTTCGTTACCTCAATTATTTTCCCATCTAAAAGGATATAGTTAGATTGATACTTTACAGACAGTCCTTGATTTATGACTGGTTGATTAATGAAAGACTGAAGTTACAACAGACTCAAAAAAATTACTTATGACTTGTTCTCAAAGTTATGACTGCCACAAGATGCTTGGGGTCATGTGATTGCATTTTGGGAGCTGAGTAACCAGCTTGCATTTATGACTAGTTGTAGCATTTGTGGTTACATTATCAGATTTGCAACATTGTTTGCTGTTTGCCAACAAAAAACACTTATTGCATAAGCTGGCATTGGATTCGCTTAACAACTCCGTCTTTTGCTTAATGACCACAGTAACTTCCTTAACAATCATTGTAAAATCAGTCATAAAATCAAGTCCAGGCATGTGGTGATTCGACTTACAACTGCAACAATCTGAGACCAAAACCTGGGCTCAATTGTCATTGTAAATCAAGGATTGTCTATAATCTCCTTTAGTGTTCATATTCATTTCACAATTCACTCTCTAGTTTACTTTATCTTTTCAGCACAAAATATATTTCCATTATTATTTTCAGGGCCAAATTCACAAAACACAGAAACCTCCAATGAAGTCATAGCTCACTTCCCACATAGTATTAGCTGCTATAATGTTGTATGGGAAAGCCATTTTTATGTAAATGTCTATTGAAAATTGATTTCAGTTTTACATACAGTATGTTCACAGATACATAAATACTATATGTGAAGATGCAGTCCCTTATTCCTTAATTAAGTTCCATTGAAGTCAATGAGGCTGAACAGATCTTTACTTCATTGCACTTCAAATTATAATACAATATACTATTCTTACTACCTTGGGAGTTTGGTCCAAATAAATTCCTTGGGAAAAATCCTGAATGTTTTCACTTGACCTATATGAGATTCGTAACCTATAAAATAACTGTACTTTGAGTTTTCTTATCAACTTATTTTCCAGTAATAAACCATTGCAACTAACAACTACAGAAATGAATCATATGAATTTATCTTCTATTGAATCATACACAGTTCCACCTATGTATTCTGTCCAGCAGTAAGTATTATACACAGAGGTTTTTTTTGCTGTTTTCTGAACTCTTTGAGTAGGAGGTATTTAGAGGAAAAGCAGCCTGGAAATTTCGGATGTGTGCTAAACATACATTTAACCTCTAAGGCAGATGATGAAGAGAACTGGGTTCATATTAGCAGACTAACTGAATAACAAATATTTTTTATTTCTTCTCTTACCTATTAATCTCTGAATAACCTCTCTTAAATAATTCATATCAATGCATATGTGTTTCTCTCTATGTTTGTGCATGTTTCTTACGGAAGGCTGAACAAGTTATTTCACATCACTTCTTTATCCTAGTTATCTCTTATCGCAAAGAATCCTACAAAGTATCAATCAAAACTCTGATAAGTATAGTTCACTTTGATAACTAATGTAGTGTTTAGTTAAAAACAATATAAGCTTGAATCGTGTAGCTAAAAAACTCATTTATAAATTTTGTAGCAAATAAAATATCCATATTTAGCTATATCTATGTATATATATTTATTTAATTTATCAATCATGTAATAGATTTCCCTGTTTCCTAATATATTAACATAACTAGCTGGATACCTGTGCTTTGTGACAAAATTTTGGATTATGCAGGACAAATTCAATTCACAATCCATTGGCTCAGTGGTGGTCGGTGATTGAAACTCATAAAGGAATATCTCTCCTGCAGCCTTGAGTCCGGAAGTAATAAACATTTTGGAGAGGTAGCAATGTTTAGTACTGTAAGGAGCCTCAGCCTACTCCTGTGTGAAGGTGTGGAACATGTGCCAATTTGAACTGTGGTAACGGAAAATGAGGCAACTGGCAGTTTGAACACAATTCTTTTCAGGTGGGGAGGGGAAATAGAATGTCTAATTCCTTAGCATCACAATGTGTTAATTACTAATTACGAATTACTAATGACTGGTGGTCATTTCAAAAAATCCTTTCCTAGTGAGCCTCTAGAAACCAAGAGGAACCTACATGCCAAATTTCAAGTTTGTAGGCTTTATGGTTCTGGAGATTTCATGATGTTGTGTGAGTGGTATTTCACACATATCTATCTATCTATCTATCTAT
>JAEANM010000858.1:0-31489 GCA_017656035.1 Myanophis thanlyinensis
GAACACAGTCCACAAAGCAGATTTATCCAGAATATTCCACTGATTGGAACCGCCCCACCTTCCTCAACCACCTTATTCCATTTACGCGGCATGTAATAGTTTTTACATTTATATTAGTTTACACAAACACACCATTCTCCTATTCTGGCCCGGCCCCTCTGTCAAATTTTAGAAACCATTGTGGCCCATGAGTCAAGTTTGCCCATCCCTGGTCTAGTATATGCCCTATGAGCCAAAATCTCCTTGCACATGGTAACCATTGAACAATCTGGATGACCAACCACATTCAATGTGCAGTTCAATGGAACTGCATCTACATGAAGGAAAGTATGCAGTGTGGTATCCCGAGGCTCTGTTTTAGGCTCAGTACTCTTCAACATCTTCATCAATGATTTGGATGAGGAGATATCACTGGAAGTTTTTAAGAAGAGATTAGACAACCATTTATCTGAAATGGTATAGGGTTTCCTGCCTGAGTAGGGGGTTGGATTAGATTACCTCCAAGGTCCTTCCCAACTATGTTACTATCAAAAGGTTTCAGATGGCCACAGCTGTATACATTTCAGAAGTGATACTTAGAGCATTTTTTTTACACACTGATTCAGTAACATTTTCTCATTCAAGTTTTGATAGTTGTTTGCCTTCAAGCATTAATCTTTAAATTTATTTTATAAGGATAAACTAATATTTGCCAAAGGTTAAATAAGTTATAGTATGTATAACCAGCGGCTTCTCACATGAAAAGGTAACTGGACATTGATGTGAAGTTTTTTTGCTGCAGATATCACAGGGATTTTTTTAAAGGAAAAAAGTAAACTTTCTATCATTTCTGCCATCTTAAATGAAATAACCTTTGAAAAAAATATTTTTAGTTATGTAGATTTTTGGTGAAGAGTTATAAAACTGTAATTTAGTTTAGTTTAGTTTGGCTTTTACCTTTAGCAAAGAAAGGTAGCTGAGAGCAAATGTCACATGCACTTGACTCTTACCTTAGATTGGACTAAGTAGTTTAATAAATTAGGATTGCATGACATTCAGAGAATGCAAGTATTTTTTTTATGTTGCATGGGTACTTATTGAGATGTAAAAGAATATAAATCTATTCCATAGAATTGTATTGATATAATTTGTAGCTGCCTTTTATAGTAATTCCATCGCCTTTTTTTTATCATCCAGTCACATCACCTGATACAAGTGTATCTGTCTTTAGCTGGCAAGTGAATACCTATGGTCAAGGCAAGCCATCTACCTACTTAGGTATTTTTGATATAAATCGTTGGTATCATGCTCAGATGCCAGATTCATTAAGGTAAGTGGTAGTTTTTCTTATCACAAAATTTCAGAAAGAATAGATTTTAATGCTATTGGATTTACTTCTTTGTCTGTTTTCTTAAGGCCAGGAGAATTGTTACACAATTGTCCATATTTTGCATTATGGTCTTTGGATGCTGTGGTGAGCATCACCTCTCCTGATCGTATATTGGATGTCTTGGTACATGAACGAAGCTTTACTCGAGGAGTGCCTCCTTCTTATCCTCCACCTGAACAATTCTTTAACCCAAGCACTTACACTTTTGGTAAGTGTATCATCAACTGCTTTTATGGGAATATTCTGAAGTTATTGCATCCACAATATACTTTTGAAATATTGCTATTGATGGCCTTTCCAGGCATGAAAAACTGGGATAAAAATCTAATAAGAATAATGCACATTCTGCTGTAGTAGATCAAATAGTGCCATTAATTTGTACGTCCAGGAAAAGTGCCATGTAAAGCTCAGATTTATTCTTAATACCGTTAGTCCTCAACTTACAACCATTTGTTTAGTGACAGTTTGAAGTTACAACAACCCTGAAAAAGTGACATAATTTGTCACATGACTGTTGCAGCAACTCCATGATCACATGGTCAAAATTTGGAGTTTTGACAGTGACAGTGTCCTGGAGTCATGTGGCTTCCTTTTGCGACCTGACAAAGTCAATGGGGAAGCCTGATTCACTTAACAACCGTGTTACTAACTTAACATCTGCAGTGATTCATTTGATATCTGTGGCAAGAAAGATAATAAAATGGGGCAAAACTCACTTAATTGTCTTGCTTAACAACCAAAATTTTGGGCTCAACTGTGATTGTAAGGCAAGGACTACTTCTATATGAAATGCACATTGCTGCATTTTGATATAAAATATTAACATCCTAGAATTTCCTTTGGGTAGTGCTAGTGATAAAAAGTATGATCCTTTCATACTACACTTAATGTTTAATGTCAACTGTATTACTTGTTATGCTCTAACAAGTACAATTAAATGTTGGGATTTGGGTGTGGGCAAATATTAGTATGAAAAAAGCTACTCTCTTCCTTTCTTTTTAAGCCAGTGTCCTTTCTCCTTGTATTTTTTTTTTCATGTTGTGTACATAACTTTTTTTTTTTTTTTTGCAAATCTTACTACTCCTTCTGTTGTACAAGGGCAAGAAGTGAGTATACTAGACCAATACTGTAAAAGTAGTAGCATACTAGGGAGCTGTCATTATCCCTAACATGGTTTTAAAATGATCAAATATATATTTCAAGAGCCAGACTGATTCATAGAATTAAATTATAGACCATTGATTTGGACAGCGACCTGGATGTAGGCCGAGGGAATTTAACTCTTCATCTTATACAATTATCCTTTCTGCATTAGTGCCCCATTGTATGCTAGCAATGTTGAAATAAAATTGCTGGAAAGCTTCCCCCCCCCCCCCCAATTATAATACCAGTCATTTGCCCCTCATCATTCTAATGAAGAACTCTGTTCCATAGATGTCACTTGTTTGCTGAATTGTGGAATAGTTCATATGTCTTGCACAGGATTTCAAAAAGATGTAAGTATTATTTGTTTACTGCTATATTATGGTATTCTGTTTATTTATTTTCTTATCTTTTTCAATTCATAAATGTGTGAATTAGCTTTACTTTGGAAATTTCATTTCTAATTCCTGCCTAAAAGAAAAAAAATCTAATAGTTTAATAAGTTATTCATTGATTTTGGTTCTAACCCTGCTGTGCCAGTTTGGTCTAGTAGTTAAGACATCAGGCCAGAAACTAGGCGACTGAGTTCTAGTTCTACATTTTGGCATGGAAGCTGGCTTAGGTGATGGATATGTCAATTCCTGTCACAACTAATGGACCAACATTTGGTTGATATGGGAAAACAGAACCCTGGAGCTGGCAATGCTTATTTTTTATATGCCTGCTTATATTTCTCATTATATTTGCTGAGGCAAGAACCCACCACATCCTGTAAAAATGTTTATTTTCCCATTTTTAAACATTTTACATATTTTCTTAACTGGTACAGGTAGTCTTTGATTTATGACCACAGTGGATCCTGCCCATCATGAATCATGACAGTTGTAAAATGGGTCAGTCACTTGACTGATCTGGTCTTACCGTCGTTCTTGCAATAGTCATTAAGCGAGTCATCACAGTTGTTAACCAGTGGTTCGTTAAGGGCACAGTTTTACCAAAACCTGGAAGTTTTTAACAAAGCCATTGTAAAACAGCATGGGGATGACTGCGAGATGCTGCAAGTAACTGTAAATGTGACCTGGTTGCTGAGTGTGGCCATTTGACTTTTTGGGGGAGATGTGGGGAGGCAACTGTCAGAACTTCAAATCAGATCATAAATATCCAACCCCATTAGCTTTGTGAAAACTTTGAACAGTTGCTAAGTAACCAGACATAAGTCATGGACTACCTGTATTTGGAATCACTTAAAAAGTACTTCTTACACTTTTATGACTTTTTGTACCAGAATACACAGTTTTTCAGAGGCGTTTGAATAGCGCAAAGCCTTGCAAGTTACAGGGTCTTCATTTCTACTATCCTGCCTATTCCCAACATGGTCATATTTATTTCATTATAGTTTCTTTGCTTGATATAGAGAATATGGAAGAAAACTAATAAATATAATAATTTATGTGCTTTTATTTGGACAAAAAATGTTTAATTTTAGTAGTGATTTTCCAGTGTCTGTCCTAATGCAAAATTGTTTGATTAATTACAGACATTGCATTTCTTAAAAAATTCTGCCTGTTCATTAAATGAAACCATTCCTGAGGGTTATAATAGATGCCTTATAGCTGGTTTATTATCTCCAAGATTTATTGATATACAGCCAACAAGTCTGAGCCAGGTAAGTTTATGATGAAGATATGGTTGAAAATGCAGTCATTCTTTTATTTGATTCTTAAATTTTATGTCCTGCCTAATTGAATTGGGTATAGCATTTGATCTAACAAAAATTCCACAAAGGAAAATTAGGTTTGTAAGCAGCCACTCAGTGTGTCCATATTGAGATAACTCTGTTTTGTTTTTGTTTTTTTGAATTTTTTTAGGAAGAGCAGTTTGAAGCTGTGTTATCAACTGCTATTCAGACAAGTTCTTTGGGACTCCTCACTAGCTGCATCAAACAGTGGACTGCTGAAGGTAAACGTAACCTTGTTGTTCAATAAAATTATTTTGTTAAAGTAATTTCTATAATTTCTGCTTTTTGTTTTTTTAAAGAGCAACCAGATTCTGCACCCAACTTGCGTTTTGTTCTCGAATGGGTCTGGAGTAAAGTTGTTAAAACAAAAGAAGACTTCATTTGTCTCTGTAAGTAATATAATGTGCTTTGAAACAGTGGAAATCCACATATTGTATACAGAAATAACTTGGAAATTGGGCTTAATTGTTTAATTATATTGGATAAAAACATGTTGCATTCTGAGCCTTAACTAAAGTTGTCAAAACTCTTTTTTTTAAAGGTGCTCCCTTATTTGATGGGTCATCTAACTTCATTGATCCACAGACTCTACAGTCTCTCCAGCGCTGTGAGTTGCTTCTTAGCAACCTTAACACAGTATTAAACTATTTTATCATGGAAGCTCAAGAACTGACTGAAAAAGGTATGTAAATGTTACAAAATTTAAGATGCATATTTTATATTACCTTTTAACAACTAGGAATCTTACATTCTTCTTCATATATTTGTATGTTCAATTATTGTATGGTCATTTCCCCCCTCGAATTAGAAAATAAGTCAATTTGCTCTCCAGACACAGTAGAGAATAGTTTAAAACAAAGCTTGATTTATTATCTCATTCTTAGTATAGTGGAAATTTTATATCCTGTGCAGATAATTTGTGGCCATATTTGGATTAAAGCTAGAATGCCTATACAGTCATGAATAAGCTAAATGATCCTTCTGTCTTTAAGATGACAAATTATTACCCATACCTTGTCAAGGTTACATGAAGCTTTTTTTAAAAAGCAAGTCTATGTTCATTTTTTTTCAGGCACTGAAGATCTAACAAACAAACAGGTTGTAACCAGTCTCCTTTCGCAGTATTTACAAGTGGTCATCTGGTTCTGTCGATCCAATCTCCTTCCAGAAAATTTGGGTAGGTCTCCTTCAGCTGTCATATCTCAGTAACATGTTATTTCCTATTTTATTACTAGTGATGTATCATTTTGAAAAAGTTGATTTCTGAAAATCTAGATTTCAAATACGCACTTTAAGAACTCATAGAAGAATCTGCTTTTTCATTATGGTAATATCAATTTTGAATGTAAGGGTCCTGCTTTTTTCCAAAACATACATTTAAGTGTTTAATGATTATTATTATTATTATTATTATTATTAAGTGTTTAATAATCATTTGCTATTGAGAGCATTTTGTCTGGAACTGAACAAAAGCCTATGTTTATTATTTGACCAGGTATAGTCTTAATATTTTGAATTGCTACAAATAACAATGTAAACATACAGTAGCAGTTCCAGATTTGAAAATCCTGTTTTTCTATTCTGGCTACAGCTAGAATTTTTTTGCACCTGATAACATTAAAAAATAAATTTTCATTTTTTTTTATGCAGAGGAAGACATGCATTTGTCAAAATCTTTCTATAATTACCAGCATATTCAACGATTTTATATCAGTTGTCGTCAAAAATTGGAACGCTTATCAAGGTAAGAGGTTTCTTTAAAGTGTATTAAGTCTCAATAAAAAGATTTTATCAGCTGTGAGTAGCTTGCAAGTAGCAAGGGAAAGGACACCAAGGTTTATGTAAAAAATTATTGAGTGCATGTTTATAAAACAAAATAAATGGGTAAATAGAAAATGTCACTCACTAGTCATTTCCTTGCTGGCATTTGAGATAACATGTTTATTTTTATTTATTTATTTTTTGTAGTGGAGAGGGTGATTCAGTGTCTGCCTTCCTGTTTTCTCCTTGTTTTTATATAACTGAGCAAAAACTTGTTCTCCTCAGGCCCCTTATAAGTTGTTACATGTTTCTAGATAAGGTTTATTAAAGGATGTGGCAAATAAGTGGCCACACTCTTTTAAAAAGGTGATTTTAGAGACTTGCCTTTTGCTTATGCTTCTACATAAATTGTTTAGCTTTTAATGTTTGGCTGAAGTCTTTGGTTTTTTGTGAATAAATTTTGAAGGAAGAGAAATTTAAATTGCATGATTTGTTACTAAATAGCCTTTTTAAACTTGCTTTTAACAATAGGAAATTAAATGCCTGCCTTCCTGTTATAGGGGCAAATGGAACCCTGATTGTTTGATGATTGACGGCATGATTTCCCAGTTAGGTGATTCAGTTGTGAAATTGTGGCAGAAAGATGATGGGGGGACTGGAAAGTATCCTCCTACAACATTACATGTAAGTAACATGAATAAGACAGCCAGTTTTAGGTGGTGGTTTAAGGCAGTAGGAAATAACTGGGATACTGTGGATTCTAGTGCTGCCTCAGGCAAAAAAAGCTACCTGGGTGATATCTAAAAGTCTGAAAAGTACACAGATTTGTCCAGGAAATTGCCAATAATGAAGAATTTTTAAAAGATTTATTTTATTTGAATAATTAGAATAGTTGACTTAGTGTGTGTGTTCTAATTATAGGCACTGCTTGATCTCTACTTGTTAGAAAACACGGAAGAACTCTACAAGCATGCAATTGTATCCTTTCCGAAACATAAAATATGACAATGGCTGCAGCATGTTTCATTTTCAAGGTTTTAAAATGAAATTGTTCTTTTAAAGCTTAGCATTTTCCATTATCACCTCTGTCCAACACTTACAGAATAAATGAAAACATGAATATTATTGGAGTTGATAATAGAATATTGAGCCTGGGAGAAGTTTGCTATTTATAAGTCTGCTTCCTACTTTGTAGGTCTCTCCACATTTGCATATCCAGTTGAGATTTCTGTTCTTTAGGCCCAAAATAGAGCATAATTAATCCAGTTGATGTGAATTTTGTACTTTTGCAAGAATAAAGCATCACAGATGTATGCAGAGCAGGAATTGTTTTAAAATCAGGATAAACCTGTTTTGAATTTAAGACACTTAATATTTTAAAAAGAATTTTGTGTGTCATAGTCATAGTTTTGAAACAATTCAGATGAAATGTGAAGCTATAGAGAGGTTTGGAGAGACCAAAGTTTTATGTTGTTTTACTTTCTTGATTTCAGTAATTCAAAATTTCAAGTGTTAAGTTACATTTGAAAGATAGAATTTGTGGCTTCAGAATTCGTTTACATTGAAGATTGAGGTTATATATGTTTAATATTGTCAGTGAGATTTTACAAGATAGAATTGTACCAAAATACATTTATAAAATAGGAATGTTATTTTATTTCATAGGAAGCACAACTCTTGGTTATCCTTAATAAGCTAATCAGACCATTTATTTATTACTGGATATCATGCATTCTTGCCCAAACAGAACTGATACTTCAGTGGATTCTTTCCCAACAGCCTTTGCAGTCCCAATAGGTCTGGTTAACCTAATTCAGGGTTTTTGGTGTTTGGATCATAATGACTATGAGGTCAGTATAAAATAGCAATTCCATTATTTATTATTGCATTTATATTTTATCTCTTGGCTTATATAAGTTTTCAATACTTTTTGAAAAAGTACAGTAAAGTACTCTAGAGTAAGTTGCCCTCAAACTGTAAATAATAAGTCTTGCTGAAGCCAATATATAAAACAAGAAGAAATAATTAGCAGTCTGGATAATACAAATTTGGAATAGAAGTACAAAATACTACACACGCGTGCGCACACACACGTCAGAGAAAATGCTAGTTTAGATTATTCATATATGTTTTATTTCTATTCTAATTATAATCTTGCACTTTTGCAGAATTCTCTGTCCTATCTGTTTCATCCAGCTACAATCAAATTGTCCTGGCAACACATGCGGATCATTCAAGCTTTGATGTGTCAAGGAGAGCACAAACGAGCCCTTCGATATATACAGATGATGAAACCATCAATGATAAGTAGCACTGAAGTTGCAGTCCACCTTACTGTCTTGCTACATAACAGGTAAAGCACATCTTTATCTTTTGTAATACTGTGCTTTAATTCATAAAGAAAAATTATCCTCAAAGAAAAGGTCCATCAGAATTACTATTTTTAATCTAATACGTAGGATATTCATAGTTTTTAGTGTCATTTTTTTTCCTGAAGCAGGAAAATCTGACAGAATTCTAATTCTGTATTTAATTTCAGTTGCATGGTGGAAGCTTGGAATGTGTTGCGCCAAAATTCTAGCCAGTTAAAGGTTGAAGAGATGCTCAAACATGTTTATGAAATGTGTCAGGAACTCGGACTGATGGAAGATTTACTAAAATTACCATTCACAGAAACCGAACAAGTAAGCCAGAACAAAATAAACTCTTAAAGAGTAACTTTAAAAAAAAAAAAAAGAGCAGTGGATGACTCATTAATACAATGGCATTATATGTATGTGTTTATCTCCTGTAGGAGTGTCTAGAGAAGTTTTTACAGACAAATGCTGGTATCAACAATCATGAGTTTCTTTTAGTTCACCACCTCCAGAGGGCCAACTACATTCCTGCCCTGCAGCTGAATCAGTCTTTGAAGATTAATCTCATGGTAAATCATAACATTTGGGAGTACACAGGAGAAATTAGGATTATTTTCTAAAGTTACTGTTATGGAAAAAAGTTACTCCACGCTAAAATTAACTGAACGACTCCAAAGCAGGAATTTGGGGGGAGGGGGGAAAGCATTTTAGAACTGGCCCTCCCTAATTCTCTGGAACATAAAGGAAAGTGGGGGGGGGGGAAGCATTTTCAGAATGGCAAGATTTTGTTACTGTAATCTTGCAATAAAGATAGTATTAATTTGATTTTGGTTTCCTGGTCTAGACCACCTGACAGGTTCTTGCAAAAAAGCTGGTCAGGGCTGGTGCTTGTTGTTTCTTATTCCATCTTCCTCTTTGTTGCCTCTATCCTGATCTGCCCACCAGTATCCTGGAGGGCCAGTATCCTGGTTATCGGATAGAGGTCTACAACCTCTATCCGTTTTCCTTGCAGTTTCTTTTCCCCTCCCTCATTGGTTGCTCTCCTTGGCTGTTTTTCATTTCATTACATCAACGCAGAAATCACTCTCCAAAGCAGCATGTTATTTTGAGTCTATATCCAGACCAATTGCATGCTTCAGTCCAGACTGACCACCTGAAACTTATCTGTTTCATGCATGGGAAAATATATGCAGAGGACATTTGACACATTCCTATTTACTATTGACTTAGCATCAGAATTTACTAATTTCAGATCCACTTGCTTTGTTACTGATCTTGTTCAAATTTATTTACATGGTTTGTAATTGCCTTAAAGGGGTGACATAAAGATGTGGGTGGTGGGTGGGAGGTAAACTTCAGTTGTCTTTCATCTGTTTTAGTGCATTTTTCATTCAGAATTCTTTTTATTCTTAAATAGAATGATCCTCAGTGGAGAGAGAGATCAGTTGCCAGAAATTCCATATTAGACCATTATGGCAAAGTTCTGCCTCGAGTTCAAAAGAAGCTAGCTATAGAGCGAGCCAGGCCTTACCATTTGCCATCTTCACTACGGCGGGAAAGTAAGTTTCTCATTCAATGAAAATTGCAGAAATCTATTTTAAGAATGTCTATGGAGATTCTCAGTCATTCAGGTCATAGTTGTCTCAAAGATATTTTTTTCTTCAAAAGGCAACTGGACTGTTTTTTCTTTGAGGAAAAAGAAAACATTTCGCTTCTCATTCAAGAAGCTTCATTGGTTCTGATAGTGGGGGGAATGGAAGGATAGGTTCTGATAGGATGTGGGGGTGGGCCATGGGAGGAAGGGTCATATGAATCAGGGTGCGATTGTTTGTGGAATCTTCTTGGAACTGTTAAAAGGGCTGCCTTGTAGACTGGAAATAGGTGGTGTCTTACTCGTTCCCCTCTGTTGAGGGAGGGTTGTTCAATTTTAACATAGATGGATTCTTTTAATCATTCTTTCAAACCAATTTTAACAATGTTCATTTTTTAATTTCTGTCTTTACTTGATTTATTTTTCTTTGTAGTTTTAAGACCAAAACCATTATCAACAGTTGCAAAACGGATTGCTACTGGAAATGTAATTACAAAAGCGACTCTCATCAGTAATGTATTGTCCAAAATTGGAGAGGTGTGGGCAGGAAGTGAACAGAAAAGCAAGCCACATCAGAATGATACGTAAGTATTTCTTTCACTATCCAGGCATAGGGATGGAGAATCTTCAGCCCATGGGCATAATCCAGCCAAAAGATTGATACAGTAGAACCTCTGGCCTCAAACGCTTCTGACCACAACCAAACTGGGTTCCAACCATAAAATTCAACAAATTTTTTGAATCTGGTCACAAACACATACTCGGGTGGTGATCAAACATGGCTGTGGCAGATTTCCCCTTTCAATGTTTCTACAGAGTACAAGAAATCTAAGTCTACAGGAATCAAGAGGCTTTCTTGCTCCCTTCTCCCACACCCAGGGCTCTTAAGCCAGTTGCCTTGAAAAAGAAACTGGTGCATGTTCCTCCGCCCTCCGAAAGCCCTCGCTACCAGTAATAAGCTCCCTGCGTAGAAGAGGAGGAAGATCCTCAGAGTCCTGCCGTGTGTCAAAAATGCCGCTTCTGAGGAATTGAAAAGTGCTGCTTCTGCAAGTTGTGGTGGTGGTCAGCTTGCCTGGTGCACAAGCCTGGCTGGGGGGAGCATTGCCTATGCCTCTGAAGCACAGTTGCCTTAAGATGGAGAGCACCATGTGCTGAAAGTGAAGTGTGACCTCCTTTGCAGCTGCAGCGGGGGGGGGGAGGGCTGTGTGAGGGGGGGGAGCGAGGGCAAAGGCAAGAAGCTGCGTGTTAATCCGACAGGAGGTGGGAAAAGTCTTGTGGGTGCTGCACTTGATTCCACCCTGCGCCTTCATGGCTGGAATCCACAGCTGAGGGGCAATGGAGCAAACCACGTGCAGTTGACAGCATAACTTTCACCCGTCTCTTTGTGGGCGCGGCGCTTCTGTTTGCTGGGCCACTTCCCGAAGCTGCTTTGCTTTTTCCTTCTGTTTCTTCATGGGAGGTTCACAGGAAGCTTGTGCAGTGGCACCGGCAGCAGGCAGAGGCATGGGAGAAGCAGGCAATCCAGATGCCCTGTGCTGGTGCTTATTCAACGCGGATGCAGAAACAGTGGGATGGAGTGGGTGGCGTGTTGGGATCACTCTACCGCCCCCATGCCTCTGGAAAAAGCAAAGTGGCTGGCTGCGGAGCCCAATAAGCAGAAGCCCCACGGCCAGAAAGACATGGGCGAAAGTTATTGCGCTGAGGCAGAGGCATAGGGAAGGCAGAGGTGATCTGAATGTGCTGCCTACTTGTCCCACTGTCTCTCGCCTGCTTTCCAATTATTTTCTCTGCTGCTCATGCAGGATAAGAAAAGTAGGTTTTCTCAGTGTTGTTAAAAGATTTTACATTTTACTATTACAGTACACTGAGTTCTATGGCATAATTAACTATTTTTGTACTTAAAAACCTTTAAAAAGCAACATTTATATACAATTCGTAGGGATCTAGAACAGATTGATGGTATTTACATGTGATTTAATAGGGAAATTAGGTTCAAGTCACAACTAAATCGGGTTGCGACCAAAGTTATGGAACGAATTATGGTCATGACCAGAGGTTCTACTGTATATCCATTTTATAGTGCCTTCCCAGTCCTAATACTCTCCAAGTTGTCCTGGACTCAGTTTACAGTATCCTACTGAAATTCTGCAGTCAGAAAACTGTTGCAATTCCTTCTCCGTTGAAGGCACCAACAATTGTTTCGACAGCCTGTAGATTCCATTTACAGTCCTGCAAGGGCATTTGAAATAGCTCTGCTCAAAAGTAAGAGAGAGAGCATTAGTGCTCTCTTTTTTTCTTGCACTTTTGCCTGTTTTCTTTATAGAGCAAAATAAAGAACCGGAGCCCTCCGTTTTCCCCTGTATGGACAATACCATTTTCTTTGTAATGGTTTTCAGACTTCTCCTACATAGAGAAATGAAGGAGTCACTTTTGAGGAATGGCAAGGCATTTTTCCATGATATCAAAGCCACCAGCATCCTATATTTTGATATTGTGATATCTGTTGCCTATTCCTAACACTACAGAGAAATTGTTTTCAGTCTTCATTCTGTTACTCTGATACTACTTCAGTACTTTAGTGGTGGATTTTAAATTAGTAGACACATTTACTTAGAAAATAAGGGTGGATACTCAAGGACTGAAGATACCAATAATTTTCTAAAGGTGCGATGGACTGAGAGAATTATGTAATTTATCCACTTTCTCCTTTTGAAGAAAGTAATGTTTTGATGCACAAAATTATTTATTTCTCTTAATTTGGCTTCTCATTTTTCCCCCTCAAAAGTGGACCTGAAGAACAATCATCTGTATTGGAGCCCTGCCCTGATAGGCAGTTACCAGATCCATTTATTGGGACACCAATTACTAAATCTTTAAGAAAACATTCCAGGTAAAAAGAAAAAAAATTATCAGAGAGAAACGCACTAGGAAATCCACTACCAGTGTTTGTCCTTTACTACCAAGAGTCATTAAATCGGATTACTTATGATGCAACCCTATTCTTACAACACAGTCACCTCTCTGTTGACCCAGTCATTATGTTGTGGACCACATAAACCTAATCTGTTTTGTGTATCTAAGAAGACAGCTGCTAAAAAACCCAAAGTTGTTCATTTTAGAACTCACTGTCTGGTAGAATAGTAGAACAGAACTCTAAAACACTGATTGGCCTCAGCAGCCAAGCCAAACTTGTCTGGTCAATGGGGAGAGGCTAGCATTCTCAGGAATTTTGGCCTGTATTGTCCTAATACAGGGGCTCATAGGATATAAGGCTCTTCCTCAAGAAATTGTATATAATCTAGATTCCAAAATTGTGATTTCTGACCCAGCACAGTTCTTGACTTTCTCAGTGATTGTTCAAAATCCCAATGATGCTGAAAAAGGAGTACTTACTGTATGACTGGTTCATGAAATTGCAGCTATCACAGCACACTGTGATGCTTGATTGCCCAGTACATGATTGTGACATTGCAATGAGCTACTGTCACAATCTCATCTGCATCCTTCCATGCTGGCTTCTCTCAAGCAAAGTCAACGGGAAAAGCCATCTAGGAGGGTCACAGGTCATTCCTATAAGTCAAGCCTGGCACTTTTTCTCCTGAGGAATCCCACTACATGATATGAGACCCCAGAGATCTAATACTCTGTAGCACCCCCACCTTGATCAGCCAGGTTTTCCAGTACCCTGATACTATCCTTGCTGGTCTGCTCACGCTTCCTAGTACCTGTCCACGGAGGTGCTAGCCCATCTATGCTTCCCAACACTTGCCCACTGTCCTTGCTAGCCCACTCACACTCCTTAGCATTCACCCCCCTCCTTATTTGGGACCTCCTCCTCTTCCCACTTAACAATGCACACAATCCTGGAACTATGCTGGCAACAGGGACTGCTGGGATTGCCAGTTGCTAAACAATGTGATCATATGATATTACACTTTGTGACAGCATCACTTAGCAGTTATAGTTCTGATTCCAATTGCCAGCATGATTCAAGGACTAACTTACATTATGATTCTTTATTGCCTAAATTGCCTATAAGGAGATTTAGCCTGTCAATCACTAATGTAGTCAAAGACAAATTCCCTATATATATTGGGAATTGCTTAGCAAATGCATGTCCAATTGTCAGACCAAGAGTATTACATAATGCACTTCAGAATTAAATGTTTGATGTTTAAAAATTAAAGTAATGTGCGTTCTCCATGCTTGGGTAACTTGCATTCTTTCAAATGACAGCTTGAAAAGTGCCTTCATCAGAGTAGGTGTAATACAAAGCAGCTTAATTATTTTGAAAACCTTGAAATATTTACAGATTGCTTGACTTGATGATCCAACCTATTTCTCTTGATTCACCATCTTTGAGAAGAAGCCGGCAGAAGTCACCAGAAGTTTCTGCTTCTGACAGACTTTCTAGCCCACTGCATTCCAGTTCTCAATACTCCATAAGAACATTACTTCCCAAGAACATTGCAAGAGCACCAGAATTAAAATTATTGGAAACGCCACCTGTTGTCAAGGTATATAGATTTTTGTAGGTTGCAGAAACCTGTATTTCTGAGGCTGAAAAGTGATGACTTTCTATAAACTCAGAGCTTTAGATTACACATTTTTAAGATGTTTTGTCCTCTCCTAGAGAGCTAAAGCTTTGGCATCCACATCATCCTCAGTCTTCCCTGGTTTTACTCCTCAGTCAATATTGAGATCCAGCGTTCGCACTACTCCTTTAGCAACTCCAACTGCATCTCCAGCAAGATCTATTACACCCCCTCTGCGTGCAAAAGAAACAAAAATATCATTTATGGAAGAAAGCAAAACTTCACAATGGACTGGGGTAAGTTGGCAATAGTGCTGAAAAATTAAAACACATGAGTTCTAAGGAGGACTCTGCTATTGTCTTCTTTATTTATTAAACATTTCTGTATCACTGCAATCAATCTGAGTCTTGGCAGCTCACATAGAAAAAAATACAGCAACTGTTTGAAGTTGCAGTGTGCACGGAAGCATGTAAGGCTAGACCCCAGAGTTACAGCTGTTGCAATGCACCCACATTCACTTGGTCAAAATTCCAGACACTTGATAGCCTGCCTGCAGTTAAACTATAGGGGTACTTCAATTCCCCCCAAGTATCTCCTCTCCATCCATACCCTTTTGGCTCCCTGAATTTTGCAGCCCTGTCACCCTAGCTGATCGTTGCCATCTCTCCTCCCCACCCCCACCACCACACACACACTTCTGAGCAAGCATGCCTGGCCCTTTACAAGGCAGTTGCTGGCCAGGGTTTTTCCCAGTTTCCAGCTCCTCAGCAGTTTCCTCACAAAACCCTGGAAAGGTGGCCAACAGCAGCCTCGCAGTGGGCCAGGCTGATCACACCTCGTCAACAACAGGAGCATAAAAATATTAGAGGTCAGCTGAAGTGGAGGCAGTGTGACAAAGATTTCAGAGTGCAGCATGGTGAGGGCAGCTAGGACAGGGCTGGTGTGGCTATGGCGTCCCAGTGCACCCAAGAGACCCTGTCACATTGTGCTGCTGAACTGGGCTTTGCACCGTGAAGAGCTTTATGCTGCAGCTTGGGTCCTTGAAACCCCAGTGCTGCAGCACACTGAGAAAATCTTGAACATAGTATATTTTTCCCCTCCTTTCTTCTGCCCCCCCTCCATCTCACTTCAACAATACCCCAACTTGTGTGTAACCTATGCTCCTCCAGGGCTTCCCCTAATCTTCTGTAACACCCCAGTGCTCCTCATATATTTAACCACCTGCACATCTGGAGTTAACGATAGCTGCCAGGATTGCCATCACCAAGCAATACGTTCATATGACACAGAGTTCCATGTTAAAATCAGCAGTCCTTTAAATAAATTGTAATTTACTAATTAACTTTACAATTCAACCTATGCAGATAAGCCACACATATCTACATTGTGGATAGTGGAGTACTCTGGATCTCACATTGTTTTTTGGTCAAATTTTCTTTTATTGAAATGGTTTTTTTTCTGTTCCTTTTCTTATTAGGAGACAGATCATGAAACAAACAATGCAAATACATCTGAATATATTATTGAAGCTCAGATGGAAGAAAATTGGGTTAAGAATAGAGAAACTTCCTCCATTTCAGATAACAGCCTTCAAGAAGAGCTTGAAGAAAGAGACCAGTCATCAGAGTGCATAACAAGTGATCAATTGAATAAAACTAAAGTCTCCAAAGAAATTAATGACACTGGTGTGAAACCAGCATACATTACTTCAGAATGTCACGATGCAAAATCAGTTGACTTTGGAAACAGTAACTTCATTGACTCTCAACACACTATTTCCTCTGGAGAAATTGTAGATCTACCAGGATCAAGTGAGAGAGAAGTAATTGAAATAAGAAATGAACCTGTAATGGAAGAGCAAACATCTGCAAATATAGACCAATCAGCTGGTATGTATAATGTTATTGATTGTCCACAGGTATGATGGAAAGAAGCTAAGAAGGATTGTCATATTGAACCAAAACAGAGATCCCCTCTAATTTTTCCCTAGTTTTTGAACACTGGTAAAACCGGTGTTCCAAACAGAAGATGTATTGTCTTACATTTGTTTCTGTTACCTATGATTTGAACCTTTGGAGGTGGAACAAAATACTCAGTAGTAAGCTGATGATACGTTCTTGGTATTTGGGAATGCAAAAAAAAAAAAGACTGAATTAAAACAATGTCATCTGTAATAGAAAACTATGATTTTATAAAATGTTGATAGCAATGTTGCCTGGGGAATTCAGATGGATTTAAACTTAAAAAAAAACCACTTCAATGTGTTGTGTCAGGAAAAAGGTAAGGGGCCTAAGAAGGAACACTCAGGCTCCTGAGAATTTATACCAGTAGAAGGTATATGAAAATCAGGGAATGTGTTGTATCCCACCATTGCATAACCATGTAGTACTTTGATTTAAAGCAAGATGTTTAAAATACTGTGGACCACAACAGTAGATGACTTGAGGGTTAAGAAAAAGAATTTTCAGGAACAGCAAAAGACCTGTGGTATGGTTTTCTTCCCCTTCTTTCAAAACATCTGAAATGCATTATACAACTCTTCTGTTATCTTGAACTATGAATAAAAATATTTCTCCTGGAAATGTGCAGAGAAACTAAGAGCCTTTCGTTGTGTTTATTAAGATAAAAAGTGATTAATAAAATTAAGTAATAGTGGCCATTTCAGTGTCTCATGGTAGTAGATCACCTATGTCGATAGACGTATGTTGTTCTCTTTGGAGAACAAGCAATATATTAATTCGATTCAGCATTATTCATTACATTATCTGCAAAAAGAGGTCACTTCTGTATGTGAGATCAAACTCTCAGTAAAATATTTGGCACACACAGAACTTTCTCTAGGCTGGTTGAACTCACATATTGTGCTAAAAACAACCATAGTTTATTGAAAAGTAGGTCATACATAATGCTGAGTTATAATCCCATGGTTTACAAATTTCTGGGTTTGCATCCACAATAAACCATTGAAGTGCTGGAGCAGTGATATAGCTGTATATTGCTTTCTTCAAAGTTTATCTCAAGATGAGGTTAAAACCATATTTTAAAAAGTATTTTGATCTATTAATTGAATGAAAATGAATATATGAATTCTAATCATTACATTTAAAATACTTTGGCTCCACTTATTACTTGGGATGCAATCCTCAGTGCGGCTCTGAAAAATCAAATGCAGCTTTAACCTCTTTACAAATTTTATGCTTACTAAATTGAATGTGGAGTATTGGACTAGAAACCAGTAAGCATAGTAAATAGCCCAGCTGAACTATAAATTCAGCACGATTGGTCAGATCTTTGAGACTCAGTCTTTTAGAGCCAGTTCAATCTTGCATGTTCCTGAGGTTTTGGAAGGGTCAATAGAAATTCAGGATGGGGTTTGTCAGCTAAGCCAAAATAAATATTTTGACTTTCATTCTTTTTTTTTTTTGTTGTAATTTGAGTAAGAACATTAAGTTCTACCAGTATTATGTGACCCTCTGTGGCTTGGAAAATGGGAAGTAGATTTATGCCTTTAAAAAAAAGGAATTAGTATTTGGGGGGAAAATCACTATTGAAGATACAGTATTTTTAACTTTTACTGTCCATAGAATCTGATGAAAAGGATGACAAGAAATGTGGCTCATTTCCTGAGGATGAAGCATTTCCAAATGATCATTTGAAGGTTGACCAAGACACCATAATAGTCTTTTTGCCTTCTAATGAATGGTAAATATGGCCCATATAATTTCAACATTTTAGATGAGGTAGTTTGTTTTAAACTTTATATTGCATGTATTGCCCACTTTCTTATCTTTCATGATTATAATTTATCCAGATAGAATTGAACACTATTTTCTAGTAGATAGCCAAACTCCAGGACTGGGAGTTGGCTTGCTTTTCCCTTGAAGGAGCAGATCCACATTTGGGACTGTTACTTGAGTTCTCTGATATCATTACATTTCCTGTTAGCTCAATGGCAAGAAGTAATTTGCACATTTGCCTCTATTGCACATATCTGCAATCATTCATGGACCAGGTCTGATAATGGTTTTCCATTGATCATATAGAATACAACAATTTGTCTGCTAACCTATGCACAGTTGCAGAATGTAGTTGCCGGTGTTGAAAGTTCTGCACAACTTGACAGTTAATCTATGAAGCCCTAAAACTATAATAGTCTGGGTATAAAATTTGACTCTGTTAAATATGTTCTCTGTTATCAGTGGTCTGTTGTCAAGCAGACAAGAGAAAGCTTCCTTTTGCAATGACTCCTTTTGTAGTTGCCCTAGCCTATATTCTTAAACTACTGACTGGGGCTTATTTGCTATTGAATAATGCCTTAGCAGGCAGCAGCACGTAGCTGATCTTTCATTTCAGAAGCTTATCAGATTTAGCCTTAGTATGTGGATGAGAAACTAGCTGAGAATTCCAAAATATCTGACTACAGTTGGAAGTTCAAAAAGGATTCCAGATGAAGATCTCAGCAAACCACAAGAAAATTGCATGGGTGCAATTATCTGGCTACTTTCTCTAGAGTAGAGATGCTTATTAATATCCAAACTTTTAAATGAATGTGCAGAATTGTAACAGTTACATCAGTTAGGCATAGCTTTTACACAATAGCAATGGGTTCACAATTTTTATGCAATAAGGCCAGACTAGTGTTTTTGTGTATTCCTTGCAATATAAATTAGTCGTGCATGATATCAAAACAGTGTACAACAAAAAGGGTCTTAAAGTTTTATCTTTTTTAGAATCTTAAAAAGAACAGACCTTTACATGCATGTATTTGTTTCTGTTTTTGTATAGTGCAACTAATACCCTAGAAGCCAGCATGCTACCATTGTTGGAAGACAACCGATCCCTTGCTGAAACAAACAGCAAAGTTCAGAAGGTAGAAGGAACAGATGGAGAATGTAAGTATTTTGAATATCAAACATGGAAATGGTTCTTTTTACATCTTCTTTCAAGGAGATATAAAATGCTGGAAGCATATTGCTGTATTTTCAAGATTAGCTTTCAATGCACATGTTTAAAATCTGTTAACCTGAATATTTATATCTTAATAATAGCTTTTTTAAAAAATAGCTTTTTTAGTATTTCATTATTTTAATTATTAATGCAAACAGATAACTCGAAGTATTTTAATTGTTTCTATTATTAATTTCTGTGTTGATGCTGTTCAGATTCTACAGTGCTATTGCATAATTTAGATCAGGGATCTTAAACTCCATGGGCCAAATGCAACGTTTCAAAACATTTTTGGTAGCACAAGATTTTAAGAAAGAGCTAGCAAAAAGTATCACTCAGGAATGTAGCAATTTTGCCTATCCATTTTACTTTATGTAAAAATAAAGCTGAAAGAATTTGCCAATATCCCTGACTAAAAAATGGCACCTCACACATAGGTTTGGGTAAGATTGTGCAGCTTGCTGATATCAGACGCTATGACCCACCCTTAGAAAGAAAATGTTGCATGCTTGGGATCGAATAGCAGTTCTAAGGCACTGTCACAGGGCTGCTGCATTCCTCCGCTTCTTGTTACTCACAGGCCTGACTATTATAATCTTGCTCCTTTGCCTTCCCAGAGCACTCAGGCTGTAGGGAGACCCCACATGAGCGGGAGTTGTGAGGTCTTCAACCTAGGTGGTTTCAGAGGTTTAGTATTTCCTTCTTACAATGAGGGCCATGGAATTTCTTCCCCTTTGTTGTTCCCGGCCTCTCTGCAACAGCAATCCACAGCATATTCAGTGCCAGTAACAGTAGTACCCCAGCCATCAACTTTTGTAGTTCTTATGTGGCCTAAATGGTAACAATGAAAGTGTGAAAAATGTGATATATTTATATTGAATTGCATACCATAATACTCTTTTTTTACTCACAAGAGATTTTTGAATCTCTACTGAGTCAAAAATGAAATTGGTAACTTTTCACACTATGAAAAGATTTCAGTTTTGCAGTACTTGAGCTAATGAAGTATTGGCCAGTTAGCTCTTTCAATGATTTTCCCTTGAGAATTCCAATAATTATATTTGAGTGAAGAAATCAGTTATACAGATAGTCCAAAAATTACAACCAGTCATTTAACTATAATTTGAAATTATGATGTCCTTGGAAAAGGTGCATTATGGTCTGTGAAATACTTCCAGTCATTGAAAAACTTTGTACCACCTTCACATTCTGGGTTCTTGGCAGTCTGTTCACACTTTCAACAGTTTGCCAAGCGAACTTCCTTTCGTCTGTTTGAGCTGGCTGAAAGAGCTGCATTATGCAGAAATCCTTTAGCAGGCAGCTCTTGATCCATCTGCCTTACGATCAGACCCAAGAGATCTCTTAATGATTGCAACTGAGAGTGTTGTGATTGTGATTGTTGAGCAAAACAGGAAACATGAGTTTCCATGAACGTCCACTTCGTTGAACAACTGAGTACCAATTGTGGTCATGATAATCGCTGCAAATTTAGTAAGGATTTTGTTTAATTTCATACTTCATTGAACCTGCTGCTTCACTCTGTAGTTCTTTTCAACATCAGTTACTTGGAATTGAGTGTTAAATCTTCAAATTAAAATTGAAACTATAACTTTATAAACTTGGAATTAGTAGGCCTTAGATTTTTTTTTTAGGTTGAAAATATAATACTTGTAGAATCTCTTGAAAAGTGAGACTTTGCAAGTATAAATTACTGAGTGAAAATATTTTCTTCCATTTTTTTTATGGAAAAGCCCCTCAAAAGCCAACTATATTAATCTGCATTTTAAATTATAGATGCGTTATAGAAAGTTACTGCATCTATGCTCCACCTAGAGCAGTGATGGCAAACCTTTTAGAGACTGAGTGCCCAAACTGCAACCCAAAACTCACTTATTTATCACAAAGTACCAATATGACAATTTAACATGAATACTGAGGGAAAACAACTCAGATATTAACATGTTTTGTCCTAAAAGAAAAACATAACAGAGCAATAATGATCCACTTTCAAATGACTGTAATCATGTTAGCTCACTTGCATTACCTTTTTCCTCTCCAATTGTATTTTTGAACCCAAGTCAAAATGGGAGAACTTAAGAACTCCTGCTTTGTGGATTGCTGTTATTTCTGGATAAACGCCTGGCATTTTTGTGAAATATTTCATTCTTTTATATTTCCTATTTTCCTTTGATGTAGTCCAGACAAGAACCATGACAATGAAGATGAGCTCTATCTATATTGTAAAGTCACATTAATACAATTCTCAAAGTCTATTCCCATCCTCTCCTTTTTACTTTTACTGCAAAAGTAGGAAGGGTTTTTATAATTTTCCCCCCACCCCTCCACCTCCATCACCATATGGGAATTGAGACTGTCTTTTAAATTATGACTGTCCAGTCTATGACTTGTCCCCATCCTCTAAAGTTATTCCCACATACAATTACATCATCCCAACATCCAGTGTTGTCTGGATGTCTTTAATCTGTGATTATCTGCAAGGAAGAGACACAAGAGGCATAGAAAAGGATGAAAGCTCCTTACTTGCCACCCCTTTCCGGGCTGCGGGGCTGCGCAGACAGCCTTCAGCCAGGGCCCCTGCCTGGGCGCAGCTCTCCACCCTGCACTCCCTCAGCCAGTCCATCTGCTCTGGGAGCAGCAGCTGCAGAAGCGCCAGCACTCAGCCTCGGAGCTGCAGGTCCCCTCAGGGAGGCCGCTGGGCCCCCACTGGGCTCCCTGCTGCCACCGCTCTCTGCCTAAAGGGCCTCCTTGGGCCTCCATTCGCTCTCTGGCTTCAGCACAGCCCTGATTGGCTTCTGAAGCAGAGAAAAGCGATTGCAAATCACTCCCATCAAGATTTCCCGCGCCCTGCTGGCTTCCCAGACGCTCAGTAGAGAGTCCTGCTCCTTAGAAACGCAAAACCCAATAAGTACCTTGGTTTATTGATTTTTGGGAAATGGTGTGCATGGCCACAGAGAGGGCTCTGTATGCCACCTCTGGCATGCATGCCATAGGTTCGCCACCATTGTTTCTGTTCCTACACCTTGAAGGAAGTTGATTTAAAATACCCAAAGTTTTGCTGCATTTGTGCAGACTGTCAAACTTGTATGAACAGACAAAACTTAGGCAACACAGCTGGTAGGTCAGTGTAATCTTGATGCAAAGAGTTAGAAGAGGGCTAATGTTCGTTTTTGAAAAAAATGTGATCACAGGGTGGAACAGATACTTAAATACCACTTGCTGTTGGATGACTATCCACACAATAAATATTCTGCTTATCCCTTGAGGAGAAATAGTTTAATATTAGCATTTATGATGTATAAAGGACAAGAACAAATTTTATTATTAAATTTCTGTAAAGGAAAGGTGAAAAAAATGGTTAAAGGATCTAATCATAGTATTTAGCAGTAAAGATTTCATTCAGAAACAATAACATTAAATAATGTCAGAAAATCACTTTTTCAGCTGTTATCAGTGTTCCTGATAGTGAAGATATTGCCAGCATCCATTCAAAACATGAGCTGGAAGAAAGAGAAGCAATAGATGAAGGTGAATTGGAAACAACAATCCAAGAGGAACATCTAGTAGCCCTGCAAGAAAAAACATTGCCTAATATTGTCTCTGAAAATCAAAAAATGGATGTAAGTTAACTTCTTTTTATAGCATTTCAACATTAGAAAACTGGCATCACACTTAATCCTATGTTATCAGTAATTTTCTAAAGATTTTCAAATATACTCAATTGACCCAGTTGTATAATCTTATGCGCCGAAGACAAATTCCTTGTGTGTCCAATTACACTTGGCCAATAAAGAATTATATTCTATTATGTCTGTTTTATAGTAGCAATAAAGAATGGAATAACATTTTTATGCTACAGTATAACCATGGATGACACGCCAGTTGGTCTTGTAATTAAGCTATTAGGCTAGAAACCAGGCGTTTATGAGTTCTAGTCCCACTTTAGGTATGGAAGCCAGCTGTGTGACTTTGGACCAATCACTCTGTCAGTCCACAACACTAGACTCCGGTGACAAGCCAGTCAGTTAGTTCCTGTTGCAATAAAATGGATCAGTGTTTAGTTGAGCCAAAAAAATTAGATCCTGCACCTATTGGAAAAAATACTAGGAAAGAAAAAAGGAAGTAACGTTATGTATGTGCATACAATGATTAAAAAACACTTTCCTGATCATTATAAATAGGAAGCAATAGCTTCTAATAGGTTTGGAAAGCCAGAGTCTGCAATTTTCTTTTGAACATTTTTGCTGGGGTTACTTTGCATACCAATGCATGGATTGCTGAATTAGCCAGTGAAGTATAACTTCAGAAAATCTGAAATTTTGAAGAACAGTTATTCATGGCTATTATATTTCTTGAATAATACTGTATAATTCAACATGTGTTTTCTATTTTAGCTGATGGGAGATGGAAAACAAGTTTCAGAAGCTATAGTAGAAGAAATCCCATACAGTGAATTGTGTTCCTCAAGCAATCTCAAACTTCAGCATCACTGTGACAGTCTAGAACAAGTTACATGTGAATTGCTTGAAAAAGATGCTGATGAATCTTCATTTACTGAAAGAGATGGAGATCTTCTGTGTCACAATAATTTTTCTTTAATATTAGAAGGTGATGACGAAGCCGAGGTGGAAGATTCTACAAGTTTGCCTACTTCTCATCTGAAACCAGCTAGCCCAGAATCAGGGGATAGAAGCAACAACCAAGAACTAACTACAAATTCTGTGTCCACAGTAACTAGTAATGAGATACCACAGAATACTACTGAAGTACTACCTTATGTACCCGAACCAATTCAAATGGCTATTGCTGAAAATCTGTTAGATGTAATAAAAGACACAAGAAGTAAAGAATTTTCAGCTGAGATAATAGGACAATCTTTTCATGAAAGCATAAGCAAGAAAGTATTAAATTTATCCCACAGTCCTATTCAAAATGTTCATGACACAAATAATGATGTAGGCTTCAATAGAAATGAAAATTTGATGCCTGGTATTAGTTCAATAGAGCAGGGAAACCAAAGTCTAAATATCTCATGTAATGATCAATCATTGACAAAGAAAAATAAACCAACTAAATTGGCAACCCCCACTCTAAGGAGAAGTGCTAGGCAAGCAAAGAAAACAACAGACGTTTCTGAAAATCTTCCATATAATTCTGAAGAACCACAAGAACAGCAGATTCTCCAAATTCCTGATTTTCCCATTGGAGATGTAAAGGAAATGAAGAATGAGTTAGAAAGCTCAACAAATGTTCATCCTGTTTCACCGACATTTCTGGCAACTGTTACCACAAGGAGTGGAATTAGAAAACAAAACAAAAGCACGTCAAAACGTTATGGGCATCCACATAGTGACCTTCCTTCTGCTCGCCAGAGGACTCCTAGAATTACAAGGAGTGTAGTAGGAAATCAAAATAATAATCAGTTTATTATTGATCATACGATACAAATGACAGTCACTCCTAAAAGTGCAACAAAACTAAAAGCTATCGCCTTGCAACTTGCAGAAAACGTAATTTCAGATCAGGAGATAGAACCTCAAGGAAAGCAGCTGTCCGCATCACCAAAAAAAGGAAGGAGAAAGCATGGCGAACTGAAAGTAATGACTCAGGCAAAAACCACATCTGAGAAGCTACCATCACCTAATCCAGTTCGAAAGAGTGCGAGTAGAAAGACCAGTCCGCCAGAAACAATTTTTAAATATAACATTCAACCAAATGAATCACAGCTATCAGAACAAGAGAGAATACAAAGAGTAGGTACATTGGAATCTGTTTCTGATCAAGAAAGTAGTCTTACTGAATCATCACTTATTGAACCACCGCATCGTAAAAGAGGTAGACCAAGAAAAAATACTTTGAATGTTTCGGCAGAATCACAACTGGACTTGTCTCTGTTGTCTTCTCCAAATACTGCATCCTCAGTCCATAAGCGAAATACTAGGAGAAGAGCTATATATCTGTCTACAACCTCAGGATGTTTACCTTCTCTAGAAACTTCTATAATGGAAACACCAAAAAGAAGATCCTCAAGAGTGACATCTCGAAGTGTAGAGAAAACAGATGCAGAAAAGTCTAACCTAAAAGAATATGTTATCCAGCCAAGTGAGACAGTAACTCCAGAAAAGAAGTCTGAAAATAGGCGTGCTAACATAACTAGAATTAGAAAGAAGACTCCATTGCCTTCTGTCTCAGAAACAAGTAGAGAGGAAGAACATTTGCTGCTGGCAACTGATAACGAAGTGGAATCAGAGAATACAAACGTGGCTAAGCTGAGGATTGGCGAAATGGAAGAAACTTTGACCCATCATGCTAGTAGCATTAAGAGGACAAGATTAACTCCAAAGAAAGTAAAAGAGTCACTTTCCCTGGATATAAATGAAACCTTCTTTTTTTCTCCTCCTCTTACTAAACTCACAGAAAAAACTAAAGGTACTTGAAATTTTCCTTCAGAAATTTTGTATAGGATAATCAAATTGTCTGCTCTGCATGAGGGTTGATCCAAGTCTAGAAAGAATGCTGCACGATACCAGTTACATACACCTAAAAATATTTTCTACTGAAAATAGATCATGCCTTTTCCAAATACAGCCTTGTAAGAAAGTAATTTATGGTGTGACTAAAAGGACTTGGGGAGAGGAAATTCACAGAAGCTCTACAGGTAGTCCTTGACTTACAGAGTTTACTTAATAACTGAAAAAAATGACTCATGACCATTTCTCACACTTATGACTGTTGCAGCATCTCTATGATCATGTAATTTACTTTTGGATGCTTGACAACTGACTTACCTTTATGACAGTTGCAATGTCTTGGGGTCATGTGATCACCTTTTGCAACCTGACAAGCAAAAGTCAATGGGGAAATCAATCCTTAACAAATATGCTGCTAATTTAACAACTGCAGTGATTCACTTAAAAAATGTAGCAAGAAAAATTGCAAAATGGGACAAAAATTACTTAACAAATTTTTCACTTTGCAACATAAATTTTTGGGCTTGATTGTAAGTTGAGGACTACCTGTATTTGCTTTTTAAGCATATGCAGTGAATTAAAATGTACTTAATGTTTGTTGATACATTTACTAATGGTAGAAATCCAGAATTTTAATAGAAAAATTACACAAACCTATGAAGAACCAACAAGTGTGCTGTCTTGATTTTTTTTCTTGTCAACATCATAACATCTGTTAACAGAAAGTAGGGTGCTGATTCAAACTAAGTTTGGGATGGTGAAAAATTTAAATTGATCAAAAAGAGCCATCGATTAACAAATTCCAGATGTGATGTTTCTGGGGTGGGGATCCTAATTAAAATCTCCACCCACCCCAAATTTAGTGTTAAGAAAAAGGGAAGGATTGAACTTAAAAGAGACTTTATGCCTCTTGATTCTTTGTCTCAGGTTTTGTTGTCTTTTCCACTGAACAACCCTAGGGTTTTCTGTGAATGAAGAGAGAGGTAACTTCTAATTATAAACTGATGGAGAGGGATAAGCTGAAGGGAGGGTGCTTCTAAGCTAAACTGAAAAAAATATGAAGCCTAACATTTCTGTGAAATATAAAATAGTTCTAAGAGCCTACAAAGCATCAGTGGGTATTTGGGGAAAAATTAATCAATTTCCCTGTTCTATTGAACAGATCTTGGGAGAGTTAGGAATATCAACTAAACAGGGACCCTTGTAGTTGGTTCACATGATAAATTGCTGGGTGCAGGATTGTAGTTGAAGTTATGTGCTTCAAATGTTTATTTCCAAAGTGAGTTTATGGTTCTTACTTTTAGGTGAAAAAGCAGTGACACCTGTTCATCTCAAAGGTGTAGATACAGATTTGGCTTCTAAGATTGTGTTCTCACCCCCTGTTCTGAGGTCCAGAAAAAAACAGGTGTCCAATATTTCAAGGATTGTGGAAGATTTGGTAAGTAATTTGATCTTTTTTCTGTATATATTCAAATGTTCTTATATTTCTTACACAGTAGGCAAACTTGATAACTAAATTCTGTTAACCTACTGCTAATTGTATCATTTTACCATAGCAGCTCATTCATTGGAAGTCTAGTTTCTAACCCTCTAATATTTCAGTATGACAACAATTTCAAAGCAGTATTTATGATTTTTCAATTTGCTAACAGTTGATCATCTTCAACAAATAGTTGGAAAATATCTTCCATTTTGTTTGTCTTGTACCACCAAGAGGCTTGTGGGATTTGCCTGTTTTGGATTTAAAGTAAACTTTTAAAAGCCGGGGGATAAAGACAATGCCTTCCGCTTTTGCCTTTTCTTAGGAATTACCAGTTAAAGAAGAAAAGCATGCTGTTTCAGTAGAAACTTTAGAAAAGCAAAATATTAAAAAAAGCAGAGTTACAAGGTCAAAAGCAACAAAAACAAGCAAGTAAGTAATGGTTTCTTTTCTAAAATAGTTGTTTCAAATGATTATATCACATTACGTCCTTTTTAAATACTAGAGATCACTTACATTTTCTCCATAACAATCTATTTCTAACCTGTTATTTCAGTGGTACAGTCCTCACCATTATAATTGAATCCATCATCCTTGATGTTTTATTATCTTCTTCTTCTTTTCCATAGTTGGAATCTTTTCAAGATAGCTGACTCTTTATATAATATATCCAAAGAGGATAATTTGAGTTTGATAATTTGTGACTCAAGTGAGAATTCTGGATGATTTGTTTGTTTGGCTTTTCACTGAATTCTCTCAGGAGTGTTCACTAATACCATAGATCAATATTCTTCCTATCTTGCTTCAAAAATAGTATATATAAAAACTATATTTCAAAATTAGTGTGTATGAAAGATGGCACATTGATACATTTAATATTTACTTATTGCAGTGTGAATTCTGATCTTGATTTGCTACTGTATTTTCAGATATAGTTAAATTAGCTAAATAAATGCTCTCTTTTCTTACAGAATCTTAGGGAAAGACAGTAGTTGGTCACCCCCAGCAATGGAAATCAAGTTCATTTCACCCTTTGGCACCCCTGCAGATGAAACCAAACGAAAGCAAGGAGATTCTGTGGACAAAACAGAAAAAGCTGTTCAAAAAACTGTGCGTAGGAAGGAGAAGAGACTGTCTAGTTACCCAAAGCCAGTTGTACGGAAGAAGATGCTATAACTGCTTTTAAAAATGTGTGATGTACACTAATATTTGTAAAGTCATCAACATTTGCGTGGAATATTAAGAAAAAATCATCTAATTTGGAAGATAATTTATATAAATTATTGTAAATGTTCAGAGAACTAAAGATCTTCAATAAGTAACTCCGTATGGAGTGTGATTTCTTCAGTCAATGCAGTTTTCTATTTTATAATATACTTCGTACATTTATATAATATGTAAATAAATATTTTAGGAATGTTAAATAAAAATGTATACTTAATGATTATTGTCCACTACATTTTGGAAGAGAATAATATGGATGCAGAATGCAAATGACCCAAAGGGGATTTTAATTACGACTTTCCACTGTTGGTGCCTCTCTGATGGGAGGCCAGCATTCTTTTTTTAAAAAAAGTTTGATCTTATAAATTTTTTTAAAATTAAAATTTCACACTTTTAGAATTTTTAGAAAATACATTGACCTCATGGGAATTAATACTAGGAGTTGTCCATCATAAATAAAATCTTATTCTCTTTATTCAACATGTATTTAATTGAAGAAGTCAGAATGTAAACCATTGTACTGAAGCTGTGCAATATTTTTTTGTATTTGTTTTAACTTGGGAAAGCTGCTCTTTGATTTAGAAAACAAAATCTCACCTCAAATGGTTTTTTTTAAACTTGATGCATCAGCAAAAGGTTCTTAACATTCAAGGTATTTATATTGTCACAAGTATTCAACAAGGGACAGCATTTCAGGGATTTCATCTACTTAAATTTAGTTCAAATTTCATATTTGGAGATGACGCATGTTTTATAGATTTTGTGGCTACTAGAGAAATGTTACCACAATTTTGCTAAAATAAAATTTGTCTGGAAATACTCTTATTTGTATTTGACCTATCATTGCAGCAGAAAAAAGATGTATAGAGGCTGAATTAAAATTATACTTTTAAGAGAAAAACAATGCATAAATAATTCAAATGGAATTTTACGCAAGTTTACCAACACAGAGATGTGTATCTGGAGACCAATACATAGTAGCAGCCAACCTAATCTAATAGAGCCTTAGAAATAATTTATCAGTTACCTTATACAGGTGGCAAGTGAAGACATCAATAATGTATTAGGTATAAAGTACCTGGTAGTTGTGCTCCACATCATCTTTTTAAAGATTTTATCCAAACAGGATATAACTGGTACTTGCACACTATATTTTGCGTCCTTGAAAAGTTTAAGATGCCAAACTCTGACAGTGTGAAAGTGGCAGTACGTGTCAGACCTTTCAACCAGGTTAGTTGTTCATTTTGTTCAGTCTATTGTTTTTTTAAGTCATTGGGTTGTCTGTTGTAGAGATAAGAGATGAAAAAGTGGGGAACTTGAACAGAAACTTGGGTCTGGTAATGGCATCAGCACTCAGAAAATAATGCATTAAATGGGGAGACAAAGTGAAACTTGTTCGTGATGCTTATACTACCCAAGTAGACTATCCCATGCTGGCTGTACCAGGCCTAGCTTCACTTTTCAGGCATGAGGTTGAATACAATAAGCAGCTGTAATTCCGATTTTAATTGCCCATTATGAAAACTTTTAAAATAAATTGCCCTAAGAAAACTTTTAAAATAAAGTAAAATAATGGGTGTTATTTAATGAGACATTTAAAAGATGGGCTTCAACTACCTGTTCAGCTGGCAAACCCAGAGGTTCCAAAGATGCTAGCAAGGATTTCAACTTTAGAGACAATTCCCACACGTGATGAGACGTTAAAAGCATAGTTTTTTACCTGCTGTAATTTTTCTTATTCTAAAAGCAATAGAAGATAATGTACCTATAGAAACCTTCTGTTTTAAGATTTGGAAACCCAAGACAACATCCCATATAACCAGGGACCTCTCTTAGTCTTTACTGGTTTTTACTATTATATTTAAAGTTTTTAATAAAAAACAATGTTTAAAAAATAATAAGCGGCTTCTTCCAAAACGCAGATATATATATGCTATAGTCTAAACTGAAAAAAGATCAAGTTAGCAATTTGAATTTTAATGGATTTAAACTGACTATAACTTCAACAGAGAGAGAAAGATGCAGGCAGCAGATGTGTGATTTCTATGAATTCCAGCACAACAAGCATACATGATCCTAAAAATCCAAGTCATGTAAAGTCCTTTACTTTTGACCTGGCATATTGGTCTCACAGTGGATTTTTAAAGGACAAAGAAGGCAAGCTTTTTTCATCTGGACCAAACAGCAGATATGCTGGGCAGGTAAAAAGTAATTTAATATTTTCTATCAAGAAAAAAATATACTTATTCCACCATCAGTTGTGATGGACAAAAATAGAATGCACAGACTAGCCAATAGGTAAGCCTGATAATCCACATGCCCAACCACAGCAAAATTTTAGTGCAAAAATAAGTGATCACGGTTTATTTTTGTATGTCAGGATTTAATCAAAAATTCTCTCCCTCTCTAACCATGAGAAGAAAATTTAATTCAACTGTCAAACTGGTTTAAATACATTTTTCAGATTGGGGATGTAGAGGCAGGTGGATTTTGGTTTTCAACGCTTCCTACCATTTTCTTATCAGAGCTTCCTAAGGCTGAGTTTTCCCAACAACTGTAGAAACAGAAACAGGGATGTATAGGCTCCAACTTCAAATTTCTTGTTTCATAGATGAGTTTCTCCTTGGTTGACAGAAGAGATAAACCAGACAATTCTTGGGGGAACACAGTAGGTGGGTATTAGATTGCAGTCTAAACAATAAAAATATGAGCTTCCCAATTCAAGTCTTACATTCTTTTCTTGGACTACCATGTTTAATATGTTCGAAGTCCTCACTGCCTAGAGCAGACATGGGCAAACTACGGCCCGTGGGCCACATCCGGCCCGTTGGGCTTTTTAATCCGGCCCGCCGAACT
>JAEANM010000859.1:0-31487 GCA_017656035.1 Myanophis thanlyinensis
TAAATAACAGGAATGCTATCACAACCCAATAGCTGTAACACTTACAATTCTTATAAACAGCAGGTTGCTTGTTCAAAACCTAGCATAAATGTTTTAATTGCTATTTTTTCCCCTGAGTTAGTTACTTTCAGCTGGGATTGTTTTTTTAATTACTTCAATTTGTTTTGCTTCATTATTTTCTGGCTCAAACAATTTATTGAGGAAAATAAACTGAAGGAAATTAAGAAACTTTTGACATATATGAGACATACTAGAACACTGGAAGTTTTATGTTTCCCATACTAGAACTTCATTCCTTTGTGTACATGCTGCAGAATATTCACTGAATTGGAGCAAATAAAGATATTGGGAGGAAGTGAAATTATCAAATTATCAACTTCCTAAATTAAACAGCAACAAAGTAATGTCACCTCTATTATTACCAAGCCTCAGAACATACTATCTAATGATACTGATCTAAAAAAATTCTTCAATTGTATCTTTAACTTTATAATATTGAGTTGAAGGTTACTGGAGAAATTGTGTTTTTTTAAATAGCTGTTCCAAAGATTACACCAGACTAAGTAATTTATGCGGCTGCACTTTTTTCCTCTTGAGTAAATAATAGACACTGTTAAATCTATGAAAACAGGAAACGGTCCTGGATCTGAGTAATACAAGATATATATATATATTGATTTTTTTTTGCTTCTATATGCTTTGGAGGTTTATCATTATAGCTTTATGAACAAAGTTTTTTCCCAGCTTCTTTTAAAGATATTAAATAATAATAAACTTTGGAGCAGAAAAAGCACATTGAGAAACAAACACAATTCTTGCTTGAATTCAATTTCAACATGTTTCATCCCATCCAGATCCCAAAAGTATTCAGTCATCAGGACAAAATTTCAATTGCATCATTGCCATGACCAAGATGCAACTGGGTATCATAACCATATTGATGATACCATATTCTGAACCAATGATCTCCCCTAGTGATAATGTTAAGTATTAAAAATAACCCCACCAATTTCTGCTGCCCCATAACTATTGACTGCAATAGCCCATGGTGTAGAACTACTGTAAGTCATTGTCCCCATCCTGGTAGGCAATAATGAATTGGTCACTAAAAAGTCAATACAGTCTCCATTTCATGCCCAGGCCTAAATTCTGATTGAAAGAAATCTGGATAATTTATTTCCTCTTGGCTCCTCCCCCCAATTCTGCCAACAAACTTCTTCAAAAGGGTTGAAGACTAGCATTATTTGACAAGTATGGGCAGATCTAGGAAGAATGTCAGGATTAAGTCCCCCTATCTGATGGGCAGTGCTGGGTTGATGATATGGATTCACTTTCTATTTATAAATTGGTCCTTTATTGATCTAATGGAAGGACTAATCAATATTACTTCATGTGATTAAGGTCCAATGCTATGTTTAAAACTGAGTTATTTTTTATATATGTATTCTACTATTTTTGCTCTTTTACTTTTCTATTACTACACATTAAAACAAAAAAAATTATAGCCTTATACCATTTTTTTCTTACACCAACAGTTTATATCCTGCTTCATCCAGACTACAGTAAATTTAAGAAAAAAATACGCAATTAGAGAAAGCATCTCCCATATTTATTTCCACTGTTGAGGTTCAGGGCTCTTAATCTGAAGACTTAGTATCAACTTCTGAATAATGGTACTACAGTAAATGATGCTATTGAGCATAGAATGAATGATTAAAATTATCATAGAATGAAGGATTAAAATTGTCAACACTGACATGTTATGCACCACTTATATCCATTCCTGGATCAACAGGCCCTTCTCATAGTATTCATGCTCTGGTCATCTTCTGTTTGGATCATTGTAACTTGCTCTACACAGGGCTGCCCTTGAAGAGCATTTGGAAACTTCAGTTGGCTCAAAAATGCAGCAAGATGCACAGTTTTACACAAGCCTTAATTTGTGCATGTTATCTCTTCTGCAGGAGATGCATTGATTGCCGATTGGCTTCCATATATAATTCAAGGTGCTAGGTATCACCCTTAAAGCCCTATATGGCTTGGGGCCAGGTTATCTGAAGGAACGCCTCTTCCCAGTTACATCTACCTGGCCCACAAGAGTGGGAAGATAGGGCGTATTGCAGGTTCCATCTATTAAGGCAGTACATCTGGTAGGACCAAGAAAAAGGGCCTTCTCTGTATTGGCTCCCTTCTTGCAGAACATCATTCCCCAGGGGATAAGATTGCTCCTCTCCCTTGCTATTTTTCTGAAAAGCTCTGAAGACGTGATTCTGTCAGTGGGCCTGGGGTGTGTGTGTCTAAACTGATATAGAGCAGATCAAATTGCTTGTTCCATTTTGTCTGTCACAGCTGCAGGGGAGAGGGGCTAGAGTTTTTCTTTTTTAGATTTTTAATTGTGGCTGGTATGCTGCCTGGAGTCACACGTATTGGGTGGCCATAAATAAAATGCCTTATCTAAATCTGATAACATTGTAGCTATGATCATTTAAAGGATATTATTTCCAGTTGCCCATTACACTCTATAGGTCCCTCTGATTAAGGCTGTGATGCTCTAAGGAAATTACATTGACAAACCAACCATCTATTTTTATTCCTTAGATATTAAGGCATTGGTACTAACTAGGAACTCCTGAACAGCTAAATGAGGTATTATCTCTACTTCAAATAATATCCAGCTATTAAATAAAAAACAAAAATATTCCTCATTATGTCTATATACATGTTAAATCAAGACATAGGAATGGAAAGGTACCTTTCTGGCATCCCTTTGCCAAATATATTTTCTTCACTGCAAAAGATCTCACACTGCAACATCCTATTAGTCAAGTGACTTTCTGTTGCTAAGGTAAGTTCATGTGTTACACTGTGATGTCAGCTTATAGGATCCTCCTTTTTTAAATCAGAATTCCAAAATCCAAAAACCTGCAGTTTGCACGTACACTTTATAAACCTAAAAATTTGAATTGAGTGTCAGGACTAGCTGGAATTTGTCTTTCCTATAAAGATCGTTGCTTTAAGAGAATCATGTTGATATTGCTGTTATACAGTAGTAAGAAGGAAGCATTACTGAACTACAGAATATCCAGAAAGCAACAGATATTCAGTTCTATCTTCTATATTGAGTAAGTATTTTTGCCTTTTGAAAATATCAGAATGTGCAAGTAGAATATGAAGCACAATGCTTTTCCATTAGCTCCACTTCTTCTTAATGCATCAGGTTTTTTGCCCAAAGTAATCCATTGAAGCTATCATGCCAGCAACTCACTTTCACTCGGCTTTAACCAAGACACTCTTTGCCTAGTCAACACCATGCTGTAGTATCCAGCCATCCTTAAAATATTAATTAGGAGTATAGTTTTAATTATCACAATAGTATGATGTCACTAACAACCAATCAGTAATCTTTACAATTCATGTATACTGTGATGGACAACATGAACAGCTCCCACTGCTATAAAACCTGCCTTCTTTTTGTTGCTTGAGCAGTTCTGATTCCTCTGGTTTATGTGCTATGATTGCAAGACAGAAAATTATTCCTGTGCCCCACCCCCACTCTTTTTCCCACAAACCTAAGAGGTCTCTGGGAGCCTTTGAAATAGCAGCTCCAAACCTAGCAAAAAGCTGCAGCAGGACTCTCCTTCCATTTCTCCGGAGGGAGGGTAGAGAAATCTCAATACCTGTATTTGCATGTTGTGTCCCAAAATGAGCACTGGCCTGACTTCAGTTCTAGCTTGGGGACATAGAGAAGAAAATACTCTCTTGGGGATATAGAGAAGAAAATACTCCCTCTGTTTTCCGCAACAGCCTTATGTCTCAAAACGAAGGCATCCGCCAATCTTCCACTGTAGAAACAAGCTGCAAACTTCTTACAAACTTAAAGCCTCTATCTATCTATCTATCTATCTATCTATCTGAAGATAAATGCTCTTCCCACTCTAGCCAAAGTCCATTTGAGAAAAGAGTGAAAAAGGATGATAGTGGATGTGCCAGGAATGTTTATCGATAAGTTATTCAACCAAGAGGATCCTTCTTTTGTAAAAAGTGGGGAATAAAACCCAGAGTCTGGCTATTAGTGAAAGAAAAATGTTACTGGAAAGGAGAGGAATTAAAAACGATGGGTGATCCCAACCCTGGCTCAAGCACCTCCCTCCAAAGTCTCTCCGGGAAATGGAAGGGAAGCTTGTAAGTCCCTTCTCCAGTGCCAACTGAACAGAAAGCAGAGGGCTCCAGAGGGTTTCCTGGATTTGGTCCAGGGCCCAAAGGAACCACCGGGGAAGGGTTGAGAAAACCCACACCAGGCTTTCTATGAAAAGGAGGCTCAGCTAGGAATCCTGTAGTAGCCAGCTGCTGACCTGCCTCCTTTTCAGAGCTTCTGCCTATGCCCCACTTGGGAGAGCATCCCAAGATCACCCACCTGCACAGGCAGGGCGAGTTCAAACGCCATAAATCCAGCGCTCCGTGGCCACCGGTCCTTTAAGACCGCTCCAGGGTGCCCTTCTCCTGGGCCATGCCCTTAGCCTTACCATCTTGCCCACCTCCATGGTGGGAGGGCTGCTGTCGCTCGGGCCCGGCCGCCCCGCGCCTCCCCGGCCGGCGGGGCGGGTCTCTTTCGCAACCTTCCTACCGCAGCGCTGAGATGGCCATGCTTGCTCCGTCGGCCAAGCGCTTTCCTCCGGACCAGGGCTTCTTCCAGCGGGGTGGCGGCGGCGGATGTGCGGGCGACCCTCCAAAGGCGGCTGGACTGCGACGCCTAGCCAGGCGCAGCGCCGGAGCGAGCGAGGACGAGTCTGCCTGTGTGCTCGGAATGACAAAAGACGCCGGCGCTCCCGCCCAGCCCAAGCCTCCTCCCTCCCTCTCTCCCTCCCTCCACCCTCGAAGGACAGGGCGGGCTCCTCCGAGCAGATGCTCCGGCGGCACAAAGGCACCGTGCAGAAGCCACCGCCGGGCGAGGCCCGTCACGAACCCGGCGGAAAGGAGGATTTATTTATTTTTTTCCTTTGCCGCGCCGGCGGGAGAGGGAGGATTTTCCTGTCTGGAGGGATCGCCGGAGCGGCTCCCGGTTTAACGCCGCCGCCTCAACCACCACTTCGCACGCAAACGGATGGCCACCGGCTGACGGGAAAGGAGAAGCGGGTGTGGGGAGGGGGGGTGCTTTGTGCCGCCGGCGGGCACTGAGCCTAAAACCTCCTCAGAGACCCTGGCGCGTGGCTCGTCTGGGTTTCGGAGCGTCCGAAAGGCTACAACCCCCCTTTTCCCCTGTCCCGTTCAATGCTCTGTCACAGAAAATAAGCCTCTTTCACAACCGCGTACATTAGTCGAGCGGTCTCGGTCGCCGTCAGGAAAGGCGCTGAAATGTTTGACTTGTCAAGTAGTAATTCCCGCCTCTTTCCAACACGCCCCCTCGCGCCCATCGAATTCCATGGCCTCTGAAGCTGGAGGGAGGGAGCCTCGGGCGAAGCTGCATCAGGCCTAGTGTCTCTGGATGCTCTAATGATTGTTGTGGACCTCCCAAATATGTCACTATCCTCACTTCACCAGCGAAAGCCTTCACTCTGGTGACGAGAACAGAATGGATCATGTAATCTGAATAAAACAAGCTGCAACAGCTAACTCTAAGTGCCAACATGGATTTCATACACAGCTACAAATTTCAAAAAAAGGCTCACTGTATTTTACTTGTAAATCACATTGGAAACTGAGTTTGACTAAACACAGAAATGTATGAAAGATTCTTCAAAGTTACTGGATGAAAATTGAAATAAAGATAGGCAGCCAGAATTTTGAAGCAGCACAGAGCAGAATTGTGAAGAAAGAAAAAAGCACTTGCAATTAAGAGGCAGGACTCTTGTTTTCACACTAAGAAAACTTCCAGGCGCTAATTCCTCTTATCCCACTGAACTTTGCATAATGATTTGGACCTAAAGCCCTAATTACTAAATGCAATTTTTTGCACTGCAGTGAAAAATTCAATGCCCTAAGTTGTTCTTCTGCTCCCATGTGAACAGATTTCCCACTTGATTGCAAAAGCAATTTACAAAAATTGCAAATGGCTGCTTATTTCTACTTCCTCTCTCTCATCAAATGCTAAGTCATTATCTTTCTCCCCCACCCCCTCCCCAAAATCTAGAAATGACAGGAAAGATTCAGTCTCTCACCCTGGCCAAAAAGAATATATTTGTATGTGTCAAACAAATTTGTACAATTCCATGTGTTTTAATATTTTTGACTAAAAAGTTTTGGGTGCCATTTTTAATACCTGAGAATTGTCACTGGAAGATCTGAGATATTTTACCTCTCACAAAAACGAATTGGATCTAGGGACCAGCCCTCCTTCTCCCCCCCCCAAAAAAAAATTTGGGAAACCTGCTTTCTCTATTTATTCTCATGATCTAGTAAATAAGAATTTGCCAATGAGACAAATTACACAATCTATTTTTAATCTTTCTTTAAAAACGTATTTCCATAATTACCATACTGCAGCAATACATGAAATAGAATTTCCACCTTGCAAATCAGAAATTATTTGAATTTAATGTGAATGTACCAAAGGATGTTTAAATCTTGAGTGAGTTGCAATATGTACAATGTTAATTCATACACAGACACATACACAGAAGAATGTAAGATTTTCTGATTTTTGGTATCTTCTATGGACCATATATTTGTTTCTTACGGATGCTTTTACTATAAACATCTTACTTTTTAATCAATCTTTAAAGCTTAAATTAACAAAAACCACAACATCAATACCTGAAAATTATTTCAAGTAATAACAGTCAGCAAGTCACTAGAACAAATTAATAAAAAGCTAAAAGGGGGGAAGGATGCCTTACAAAAAAGAAAAGCCTTTGAAAATTTAGACTGTTATGTATGTACATTGTATGAATCTGTAAGTCACAACCAAAATATGTGTTTCACAGGGAAGACAGAAGTATGTATTTTTGTTATTCAAAAGAGGGAGTTGAAACACACTATGATTCCATAAGCTTAAAACAGTGAAAAAGCTTCAACAGCTTTGAAGCCAGCTAGAAAAAGAATAATACAGAGTATATATTCATAAAAGATTGCCAACCTCAACTTGATTATTTAACTAAAGTATTAGGGTATTCAACAACGTCCCCCACCTCAAATTTTCTTCATTGAAAAAGCTAGAAGCTACAATCTGCAGCAAACAGGAACAAATTGTCCAAATAACACTGAACAAGAGCAGAAAGCTTCCACAGTGCCCACGCCAAGCTGAATTGAATGGGGGTTTGGGTGGATATGCAATTTCCTTCACAATTAAATCTCAATTGGCCAACAGCCAATTCCTCCAGAAATAGAAGCGAAAAATCTCATCTCAGTACAGGATGAACCAAAACATTATATAGGAGGCTTATTTTATGAAGAAACATCCTAATGCTGAATTAATTATTCATCAAATTTGTATAGCCTATCTCCCCAAAAAGTTACTCTAGGCGGCATACAGTAAGATTATAAAACAGAAAACATATAAAAATTATTATTAAAAATAATAAAAATCACAAAGGCTAAAATTGGACAGCAGATGTTAAAAATAATGGTGCCATTTCAGCAATACAAACTATCAAATTTTGCACAAACTACCAAAAGGGCTGGACAAATAAGTAGTCTAGTTACCTTAGCTCTCCAATACAAAAAAATTCTTGAGTTACTACAGGAACTTTGTGTTCATGGTAAACAAATGTGTTAGAGGCATATTTCACATCTCTAGGCAGTACCATCACATCTTGGAGCAAGATAGCACCAGAGTTTTAGGAATCAAGCTTGTCAATAATACTGTTAGATTCTAAGCCATTGGCACAATTATTTGAATGAAAACTGATTGGCAGATACGCAGGATGATAGTTGCCGGTAAATGACATTTAAGCTGCTTCAAACTTCTTGGAGAAACAGCAAAATTCAAATATATTTTTTTATAAACCCAGTTTTTAGGAACTTGGAAATTACTTCCTGTCATGAGTTCAGAAATAAAAGCAAGATGCAAGTTGTTCTATCATAATTATAATACTGAGTCTTTTTCTCAATACGATTTGTGGAAGAATTGAAAAAAGCAGTACATTTTATCAAATCTATAAACTTGTGTTTCAATTGTTCTTGAACTATGGAGAGGAGAAATCAGAAATTGATTTATCTGATAAAATATAGAACTATAAAATCCTTCTGCTTTCCCTCTCCATTTTTACTTTTTGCTGGCAAGGAACCTTCTGAAAAACTGACGACGATGAAGAATGATTCATAAGTGCCAGGTTACTTTTGAAATTATAAGCTATTATTGCATTGATTTTGTCTCTGAAATACTCACTATATCATATAGATTTATTTTGAAATTATAAGCCATTAGTGTGTTGGTCTCTTCTCTGAAATACTCACTATATCATACAGATTTATTCTTGTCAGCAACTGACCGAATAAGAATGTGCAAACAGTTCCAAATCATTCCATTTATTTATTGCTGTAGAGTTGCTAATCTGCAAAAACTTACAGGAAAACCTCTTCTCAAACAATAATACTTGTTTCTCACTATCTCTTAAGGGGAAACAAAAAATTGGAATCACTTCCAATTCCGGTATGTTACCCTTTATCAGTTATTAGATATGGAAGTAACAGTAAAGTCTTTTTCTTTACTGGAAGAGGAAGAGGACTAAACCAGATTCTTTCCAATCTAAGGAATTATAAAGGTTATGGAATGGATGAAGCAAAAGAAGAGAGAATTGTTTCCTTGCAGCCTTTTTCTTAAATGCTAAGACAAAAAAGCTGGACAATCTTTTTGTCCATTGTTACATGAATCCTCTTTCTCTTATTACCTCACAAATGTGCCTATACTTAACTTTGATGGAACTGGCTGTGTAAAATTAGACAGATAGATAATTTCAGACCAAATGCAAGGAACATTTCTCTACCCTTCTGCAATTTCAACCATAGCTGAATTTACAAAGAAAAGCAGCAGTTGCAGATCAACTCCACTGAAAAAATGTACCAGTTTTCCCTGTCCACTTGCGGTTCTAAACAACTGTTGTTAATCTGTACAGAGAAGTACCTACCTGTAGCTGAAAGACTTTGCAATATTGTTCTTAAGATATACATTTCTCATCATCAAAGGGATCAACTAAGATAGCACATTCTTATCAAGGCTTTACAGCAAATGATTTAGGAGACTAGGATCAGTTTGGATTAATGGAATCCTATTTTAAGACAAAACAGAAAATAATTCAAATTCTGAGCAGAATATATCATACTCAGACACAAACTAGTTTATTCACTTTGCTTGTGACTTATACAGGTCATATTGGTAAAAGGGATGAACCCAGCTAATGGATTTGGCTGCTGGGACTTAGACACTCCATCTATGTGGGAACAGATGGGCAATTTTCAAATGAAAAGCAGGCATGAAATTTCTTTTTAGTTGAGACTTTCCTGCAGTCAGAATTGAGAAGGAAGAACCATCTCATATGAACAAAGAACTAAGAATATGCCAATAAATTGAAAGGTCTAATGAAACATACAGAACCACGATTATTTATTTCTCTACAGCTAAGAATAAAAATTCTTGGCAAAACTTCCCTCCTTGGAAGTTTTTTTTTCTTTGCTGCGTCTGCATCCAATGTCTACATCCAAAATATGTTTAGAATGCAAAAGTAATACAAAATCCAGAAAAAAATGCTTCAAATTCACAACTCTGTTGGCTCACCTTATACAAATGTGTGTGTAATATATATATTACAATTACTAATATCTATCATACATGAGACAGCAGAATGAAAAATAAAACAAAATATAATGCTTTCATTTCATTTAAATGGGCAATCTGATTCAGGAGTAAATTTTCCTTGCAAAAGCATAATGCATTTGGGTAACTTTCCTCAAAATCAGGTTTACACAATACTCCAATATTTTTTAGGAAGAACTCAATTAGAAATCAATTAGGGTGAGAGTAGAGGATGCCGAGGATAGTTAGGTGGAAAAAGATGATTCGCTGTGGTGACCCCTAATGGGAACAGCCGAAAGAAGAAGATCTTTTAGGAAGAATTAGAAAGGCAAATGTGAGAGATGACCATTACAGGTAGTCCTCAACTCATTATCAATCTATGTGCATGCACACAAGCACACAGAAGTAACAAAGTGTTAAAAGCAGACCATCCTTTTCATTAAGGATCACTTTGCATTCCTCTCAACAAAACACAAGTAGTGAAGCTGCTGATAACAGGGGGAAAATGTCTTCTAATAGCCAGGAATGAAAATTTACTGAAAGCCCAGTAGGTATTTGAGAAAGCAAGTGATATGAAGTATCACTCATAAAGAAAACTTTGTTCTATCAGTGCCTGCTGTTCACTTGACAGCATATAAATAGTGAATTACAATTTAATTCCCACTCCTTTAGCCTCCCTTTCACTAAGAGCCTCCTCTTTTCAAAGTCACATACTAACTATAAAAGGTTCCCCTGAATTTAAAATGTTCTTCCACAAAGAAAGCTTAGTTTGTCCCAATTTGCTTCTATTACTACATTCTGAATGAATCTAAGATTGCCTTCCTGTTCTATTTATTTCCCAGCATTTATTTATGGAAAAAATATTTTCTTTTTTTGACAACAACTTTAAAAGAGAAGGGTACTGTTATGCTTACCAGCAAGGAAAACAAGAAATGGTCATCTTACAGGACAAATTAATTCACTCTTGAGAAAATGATCCAAACGGGCACTTTCCAAGTAGACTGCCAAATTCTAAAAAAGTAGCCACTTAAATACCCTGAAGTTCATACACTATGCATCAAGAACATGTAATTACAGAATGCTGCCAAAGGCTAGAACAACTTGTAGCAAAAGCACACATGAAAATTTAATTCTGTCTGCAACTGAAAATGAATCATTATTCACAACTCTAAAATTAATATATAAATTGGACTATAGTTTTGTGTTTAATTTTGTGTCTTTTTAAATATTTGTGATAGTTTTTCAGCTTGCAGAACAGGACAAGGAGGAATGGATGGAAACTAATCAACGGGAAAACCAACCTAGAATGAAGGAGCAATTTCCTGACAGTGAGAACAATAAACTAATGGAACAACTGACTTGCCTGCAAAAGTTGTGAGTGCTCCAACACTGAAGGTTTTTAAGAAGAAGCTGGAATAGTCTGAAATAGTTTCTTGCTTGAGCAGAGGATGGGACTAGAAGACCTCCAAGGTCCTTTCCAATTCTATTATTCTGTTAAAATGCATATATAGTATTTATTGTATAGATTATGTGCCACCATATTGATGTGCCATCCTAGCAACCACATATTTTCTCCAAGAGGATCTATTCCCAACCTGGCCTTTCAAATCCTGGAACGGTGCATCCATCATCACTTGCTGTTGATCATCTTCTTTTTCCACCTTAGCAATAGGAATAGTACTTAGACTTATAAGCCACTTCATAGTGCTTTACAAGGTGGTTTACAGTATATATTGCTCCCAATCTTGATCCTTATTTTACGAACCTCAGAAGGAAGGCTGAATCAACCTTGAGCCAGTCTAGTGAGGATTGAACTCCTGGCAGTGAGCTTGCAATACAGCATTCTAACCACTAAGCCATCACGGCGCCTAATATTACAGACTTCTCCAACATTATAGACTTCTCAAGAGAACTAGGCATAATGTGTCCAAAATCTAGTCATGTATGGCTTGAGTGAGAATTCTGAATTGATTTATTGTACAAAGTATTTATTTTTCTTGGTTGTCCATGACATTCTCAGGAGTTTTTTTCAACAGTTAAAAAATGCCAATTCTCTTTCTATGTTGTCTTTTTCTGTCCAACTTTTACTTCAACTTCTATAGTGTGTCATAAGAGAAAACCACTGCCCACCCAAATTATTCTGATCTCTATAGGCAAAGATATTGCATTCTGAGTATCTTTTCCAAGGCTTTCATTGCTACTTTACCAAGTGCCAGTGTGCAGCATATTTCTTGACTGTTATTTCCTTTATTGTTAAGTCAATTCTAAAGGACAGAAGTTATCTCCCTTTTCATTTTTAATCTGGATTGGATAATCCTAAACATTATTTATGTTGGCATGGGAAATTAAAGATATTTTATGAAAGACTACACAATCTTTTTTTCTTCAGTACTGGTAAGTATGTCAGCTCTTTGAGATAGACCAGACTAGGAAACCAAATTTATTGATGTTAATACTACTTTTATTATAAAGTTACAGTAACAGATTCATGCAAATCTGAATATGCTTCCTTCCCTCTATCTTCGTGAAAATGAAGAAAATGGAGAGTCAAGTCTGAGATGCTTTTCTAAATTATATTTCTGTGTTGGATTCAAATTTGTTTTATTTGACCATTGTTTTAATTGTAGTTCCTCTTATTCCTTAAGGTAATTCTTACTGTCCATTTCAGTGTAGACTGATTTCTTCCAATCTGATTTGCTGGCATTGTTTGATTACAATGTTTACTTATTCTTCTTCAATAGTTTACTATATTTCTATAGACATTGTACAAATTCCTGTAGCCTTCCAACTTGGTAATGACTGGATTGCTAGTCTAACTTCACATCCTAGCACTAGATATTCTATCTAAATATCTCAAAAATTCTAAATAATATCTTCTAAAGTATCATCTCTTCTGTTCATAATTTTAGTGTGCTCCCATCTAACTGGTCAGTGTGAGCTTAAATGGATTCCAGGGGATGGTAGAGGACAGGAAGGCCTGGAGGAATGTTGTCCATGGGGTTGCGATGGGTCGGACATGACTTTGCAACTGACAACAAATCTTTAACTGATATCTGATATTTGATTTCAAAGATTTTTTTTGGAATACTTTCCTTATTTTTCTGGATCTCCAGATACTTCCATGTCTTTACAGATACCATCATAATACTGTTTATTTTCTTGTCTATCAGCTCTTTGAAATGGTTATTTTTTTGAAATATCTCTCTTTCTTGACTTCAGCTTTTCTTTGCTTCTTGGGAATTCTTGGTTTATTCTGACATCCAATTTCCTTTTATCTATACCAGTGGTGGTGAACCTATGGCACGTGTGCCAGAGGTGGCACTCAGAGCCCTCTCTGTGGGCATGCATGCCGTCACCCCAGTTCAGCTCCAATGTGTTTCTCTGTGGTGTTTCTTACCGTCATTTGCAGGGAAACTTCTGTTTCCCTGCAAACAACAAAACAAAAATTCATGAAAGAAAAAGATCTTGCCTCTTGCAGAGCTGCCACTGTTGTGATGCCCCACCTCCCGCTGGCCAGCTGGTGTTCGGATTTCTGGCATGCGCCAGCGAGCTGGCGTTTGGGTTTCTGGCATGCACATACACACACCTTGTGGTTTGGGCACTCAGTCCCTAAAGGTTCACCATCACTGATCTATACTTTGGTTTCTGGCAATCTCTTTTCACATTCTTAACTTTTTCCCACAATTTCATTCCACAGTTACTCTGTTTCCCTGTCAATGAAGTTTAGGACTTGAAAATTATTATTACTCTTCTTGAAAATGATAGGTGTATGCTCAACATATTTGGAAACTGACTGTCCACTTTAGCTTAATTTGGAACTAGAACACGAGCAGTTTGTGTTTTGTTCCACAGTAAACCCTTAGCCATTTCTTTGCTGTTATAACTGTGTTCTACCACTTCCTTCTCCCAATAATATAGTCAGATTGATTTCTGGATACCCAACCTGGTAAGGTCCATGCATATAGGCATTTAAGTTGTTGGAAGATTGTGTTAGGGTTAAAGGAATTCTTGGATTGGCAAAAATCCTACTTCTTTTCAGGTTCCTAAACTCTGCAATCCAAGTATATTTTCCTTCTTAATAAACATCATTTTAAAGGGTTATCTGCAAAGTATAATTGATAATATTTGATCACGGATGGTATTGTACCCAAGCAGACTTCTTGCTATATTATTCCTGATTCTGAAAACAATACTGTTACTTCATGTTTTGTACCTTGAGTAGTAATCAGTCTGATGTTCTGATTGAAAGTTCTTTTCTTTGATGCCTACGATGTCAATGTTTAGTCAATTCACTTAGTCTTTCACTGTGTTGAGCTTTCCATCTTTCCACTGTTTCCTTTAGATTTTCTTTTTGTGAATAACATCGTCAGCAAATCTAACCATGCTGTAGTCTAGCCATGCTATAAACACCATTACTACTCCAAAAGATCTTCAGTGTCATGGCCACCTTACTTTATGATGAGGAAACTGACAGCTGAGCAGCTTCAGGCAGAGGAGTCTGTGTACCCCCCTCCCCAGACAGAAGACACAGCTGCCGCTAGTCTCAAAAGATGAGGAGTCTTGAGCTGCCACCCCCTCCCATTGCAAGGGCTCTCTGTGAGGACATGAGAGCAGAGCAAAGGTTCCTTGCAAGAAAGAACCCCATCTGGATTGCTTCCAGATAAGCAGAAAAGCGAGCTCAAGCCCTTCCATTGACAACAACCCTTAGTTAACCTAGACTCCATGTGTCTTTATGTCTTGACTTGAAATCTTGTGACTGTGATTCTGGATATAGACTGGCTAATAACCCTGCTACAATATTTGGACTTTGCCTGACTACTCTTGTGCTTGCTGTTTTGGATTTGGACTCTTTTTCAAGGCAAGCTTACTGGGCTTTTGGGGACTTGATTTCTTGTGCATGTGTGTGCATGCATGTTTGCATGTATCTTTCCTATGCCACGTTTATTTGCCTGAAAACTCCATAGTAAACCTTGGAAAGACATAGCAAACCCTATTAAAGCTGCGAGTTAATTATTGCTTTGATAGGCTATCAATTTTATAACTTAAACAGCTATCTGCAACGTTTCAGTGCATGTTATCTAAGTAAACTTCAAGTACACAACTGGTATGAGTGATAAGTTGTGCTTTTATTTATTCAATTTATTTGCTTCCTTTCACCCAGTACTTCAAATAATATATGTAACACTTCTACCATCACAATTGTCCTTTGAGGTAGATTAGGCTAAGAAATATTCTCAGGCCCAGTATAGCCCACTGAGATTCCATGATTGGATTTTTCCATTCTTAGTCCATAATTTCAACCATTCCCAGTAAACTGACTGTCTTCCTAAAGCAATGCTTTGCAACGAAGGGGCCCTGCTAATATGTGTGCAGGTTGCATAATCAGGATTTGCCTGGTCCAGTGCCTTGTTTTTCTTTCCTTTTCTTTCTCAAGAACATCATTTCACTATTACAATACTATGTTAAAAACAATTACCCCGTCTCACCATATAAATAATATCTATTTATCTGTAAATATTGTTTACATAATATTATATATTATCTTTATGGGACTTTTATTATATAAAAACACAAATATTATTAGTTAATTTTTAATGTTACACTTATTTAGCATTAGCTACTTCTTGCATTTTTTAGAGAACATACTTCAAACATGAGTCCTAAAAAATGGATTTTACAGGGGGGAGATATTTAGAAATAATTAAAAAGCACTAATCTCATGAAAACTGTTTCTCTATACAGCAAGTAGAGCATACATGAGCAACCAAAATTTGTTTTTACATAGTAATGAAAGGGTACATTCTCTTTACCGTATTTCTATCTGAATTCTTCTCTTTTTCTTATTTTTTCATAAACTCAACCTCCTGCCAAAAATATTCCAGATGATTAATGTGCTTCTAAAACAAAAGTACTGTATTAGAAAAGACTATAACAAATAAACATGAATTATATTTAATTTCCTTCAAAAGCATTAGGATTAACTTGTCAGGGAACAGATGCTAACAGTATGTGAATCCCACTGCTTAAATCAAACAAATCAAATAAAAACATTAAAATGCCATTTAGCTGTATATTTGAGGGGGGAAAACAAGCTTTAAGAAAAAAGTGACAGCAGAGATGCCTACAGCTCCCTAATATTCCTTCTGCTTCTCAGGATCGCCATTGGCTTTTAGCTTATGTTTTATGACGACAAATGTTCCAGATGAAAGCTTCTTTAATGCTACTTATCAAAATGCATTGTGCTAGTCACCATATTTTCTTCAATGGTCTTTCTCTGAAAGAAAAAATGACAAGGTAGGATACTTGCTCAATAAAGGATGAAGCAAATCTATCTATTCAGTTACCAACCCAGAAAATCCTTGGAGGAGGATCTGACCTTTAATCAATAAATCAGCAGCAGTCAATTACTGCGTTTTATTTATGAAAATCAGAACCATGGACATTAATGTTTCATTAATAATGAAAAAAGAATCAGGAAGGAAAAATATATTTGGAGGCTACTAGACAACTCCAAATGGCTGTATGAAGAATTTATAGGGATTAAGTGGAAACCTATATAATCATTATTCTGGGGGGAAAAGAGTAATGGAAGAAAAGATGGGAGAAATCTTAAATCACATAACAAAATAACCAGTTTTCAATAACTTTCTGAAGCATTTGTTATGCCTTCTATTTGGATGATGATTACCACCAGACATTCAATGAGTGTGACCAGGACCAAACATTCAACTGCCTTGAACAAGGCAGGTTTAGTTATGTACTATCATCCCCCCAAAATGGAATCATCTTAAATTTTGACATTTAGCATCAAAAACAGAAATATAAAGACTGATTTCAGAACACTACAAACTCCAGTCAATGCAGCCTAGTTTCAGTGCATAACAAAAAAAAAATATGTATCATGCTATTGCTCCCATACTTGTCTTCATTCTGAAAGTTATTTATACTTATTTTCTTTTCTCATCCTTAACTTCAGAAACATGAGAGTTTTTGAACAAGTTGTCCAAAAATTGCATTCTGGATTTCCTATATGAGAAACAGCATATCCCTGAATTTTGAAAAATAAGTGATCAACAGCATGCTTAAAAGTTATTTACTTATTTCTTGTATTTACATAGCTGCAAATCTCACAATAAAGTGACTCTAGCAGCTCCAATTTTGCAGTTCAAAATTCTGTAGAGAAGCATATAGAAATTCATGAAATTCCAGGCTTGTCTTATTTTTTTCTATAATAATTGCTCTTCCATTAATGATAACAATGTAGCTTTCTTTCATGACTACAATATTCTCATTTCAGCCAAGGGAGTCTCAAGATCATCTTCAAAAACCTGGTAAAAACTATGAATTGGGCATAGCTCAAATTAACATAACAGGTATATATTATTGGAACAGAAGATGGTTCAGGTTTGCTGTACTGTACATACTTTGTGGTCAAATTCTACAGACTTTAAGGGATTTATATTGACATACAAAGCAGGCTTCTGGCAGATGTTTCACTTCATTTCCCTGTGAGGCTTTCTTAGAAAGGGCAGGTGGGGGATGGTGTTATCTTGTAGCATCAGATATGATCTTAGAGGAGTTGGTTGGTGAATGAATATTTTCTATGAGGTGTTGATTAATTGATTCTTGGAGAGTGCTATTGTCTCAATTTCGGTCTTTTTCATCTGCTTTGGGGTTTGGGGCAAGCCACTGACAAGATGGTAGATGCTATCCAGCTCAATGGCTCTGTTAACAGCACATTTGTTTGAGTGACTTTGATGCTTAATGGTTGAAGTTCATTAATCATGTTAAGCCATAATTTGTTTACACATAGCTTGTTGAATATAAAGACACTTAACACTAAACAATATATTAGGTTTTGTAAAAAACCATAATTGTAATAGTTGTTAGATTTGTATCAAAGAAACACCACTTGACCAGAGCTTATTATGTGATTCTGTACCAGTTATATTCTTGTAGCCCAACAAATCTCTGAATAACATCATTGTGGAGAGACCGTAAGTACACCCACCTTGAATTCTCAGAAAAAAAGATATCAATGTATATGTATACAATAAGGCTAAAGCTGAACTAATCATACATATTACGACTTCTAGCATAATGTGTGAACCTAATTTTTGAATTACAGCTTTGTAACACTAATACTCCTCTCGCTAGACCTCTAAGAAAATTAAATGAAATGCTCTAACAAGATGAAATTATACAATTATTTCCTTTAGTTTGGACTTCAATATAAAGCTGCCCTTAGCCACAGTTTTATTCTTTTCTGTGTATTCCGTGTGCTGAAAATTTGACCTGTTATAAATCGGCTTGGTAGTGTGCCTGTAATAGTTCTGCACTATGACAATCAAGCTCAGTGAGCAATGCACTCTTTTGTATCAAAGATAACAAATACTTCATATTTAACACATGTACTACATAAATCCCATCTTCTGATACAGTATTAGCTTCTCCAAAACCGTTTTATTGGTCTCTTTTCAAGTAGATAAAAGTCAGAGTAACCCCATGCACTTTCTAGAAAATATAGAGCTATCTGTGCTGGGGGAAAAAGCACTAAACCCTAAGATGTTTTTTCCCTCCCATCTCTCTCGTTTGTTAAAAGCTGATTTATTTCTGCATAATAAATATTTAATGTATTGTCTTCTGAACACAAATTGATGGCTGTCAATAGTGGCCACAATAATGGAGTTATTTTTATCAGAAGCTATAACTTCAGTTTTCAGAATCTATAAGCCTTAAAGGAAGTAGCTTATCTTCACATGTAATGGATTTATTATATTCACATGTGGTGAAATCCACAAAAACATGAAAATACTACTATGAGAATACCATTCATCCTTAATGAAACTGTTCTTAATTGTCCTTTAGCAAGCCTGTGCCATCTGCATATCTATTCCCAATTCAGATAGTTGCCATACTTCATAATTAATTTTCGGTGATATTCAAATTAGTTAATCAAAATCTAATCAATTGATCAACTATTTTTAAAAGTATTCCTCTTTTTGGTATATTTCCTTGCTGGCCAATTAATATTTGCTTACTTAAGTAGAGACACCATCTTGGATGAAGTACCTTGTGATTTATTTGTAGATGATTTTTTTTATTTTTAACTTCATATCCAATGTATTACATATCCTATCTTTCTATTCTAATGAACAAAGGGAACTAACCATATATTGAAATAGCAAAATATAAATTAAAGTACAAACATTGATCTATAATTAAAAACCTGGAGTCAAAGAGGCAACATTCATGGAGTACATTTCATAATCCAGGAGCAATATTAGAAAAGCCAAGAATATGGTCCTTCATACTAAAAATAAAGGTTGTCTAACAATTGGGATACCTTCTAAGTAACCTATCCTGCAGAACCTAAAGCCAGGAAAGTTCACATTGGGAAAGGCAATCTCTTGGCTGGTCAGCTTGTTAGTACCATAATTTAGATTTTAGAGTTGGCTATAGTAAGACAAAGGTAAAGGTTCTCCTTGCACATATGTGCTAGTCATTTCCCAACTCTAGGGGGTGGTGCTCATCTCCGTTTCTAAGCCAAAGAGCCAGCAGTCTGATGACAATTCCGTGGTCATGTGGCCAGCACGATTAAATGCCAAAGGCGCATGGAGCACTGTTACATTCCCATCAAGGTGGTCCCTATTTTTCTATATGCATTTTTACATGCTTTCAAACTGCTAGGTTGGCAGGTGGGGCAGGTAATGGGAGCTCACTCTGTTACGCGGTGCTAGGGATTTGAATTGCCGAGCTCAGCATCTTAGCTACTGAGCCACCGTGTTGACTATAGTAACTTGCTCTAAATAGGACTGCTTGTGTTTAACATCTGGAAATTTCAATTGATATAAACTCAGCAGCCAGATTATTCCCAGAAATAAGAAAATCCCATGCAGTACTTTACCTAGGCATAAAGTACAGAACTAGCTGCCAATTATTTTCTGAGCAGAATGCAAAGCCCTGGTTATTACAATTAATGCCCAGTATGGCTTAGATTGAGACTACTTGAAATAGCATCTTTCTATACACACTGGAGAAAATCTTGCAAATGTTGCAGCTGACACATCTGGTGGTGATTCTATCTACATCAAGCTTTCACTCTTGCCATATCCAATCTCTGAAATGCACTCCCTGCAGTCAAGGAATCTTATAGTGTTAACTGTTGATTTTTACTTGTTTTGTTGTTTTGTTATTTTAACTGTTATTGTCTTGATTTATTTGTTGTAAACTTCTGATAGTTGGTGCTATATCAACTTAAAAGAAATATCAACATCTTAAATAATGCTTGGTAAGCAACTTGCAGCTAAGGAAGGTAGATTTGTTTGTTTCTTTATGCTATTTGTCAAGGTAATGTCTGAAACCAAATGGAATACAAGTTTCAGGTAAAATTGGTACCTTGCACTGTTAGCAGCACTGCTGCTCCATCTTTCACTTAATGACCCTTCTAGACACTAAGGCAATGTGTGATAGAGGTTGCAATAGTTGATATAGCCAGGAAATGGATAATTGCCAGCAAGTCCAACAAGCCTAGGAAGGGACATAGCTAGTGCAAATATCTTCCTTTACTATGAATCCGAGAATCTTTGACAGCCGAGGATGAAGAACTCCTAGGTTATGGAACTGCTCTTTCTGGAGGCATGTATCCCCATCCCACCCACACAGGCAAAACCTCAATTTCCAAATCCATTTTTTTTTCATTTACCAACAATATCTCCATCTTGTCCAAATTTAATACTATTTAGTTCTCCTCATCTGGCTCATTACTAAACTTAGACAAAATACTAGTGTACTGATTGCTTCCTGAAATAGAAATTTTGCAAAACTCTGAATTTTTAGCAAGTTCACATTGATATTGTATACCAGTGATGGCGAACCTTTTGGGTACCGAGTGCAAAAAAGGTCGTGCAGAAACATCGCGTGTACCCATGCTCGTCTGAGCCATGCTCCGGAAAAGCCAAACTTCCAGGTTCTGGTACACATGCGTACCCGACAATCAGCTGGCCAGTGCACATGCACATGCTGGTTTTTGGCACTGCTGTGTGTGCGGACAGCTGATCATCATGCGTGCATGTGTGCCAGAAAACTAGAAGACAAACAGACAAGGCTGCACATGCCAGGCAATAGGGCTTTGTGTGCCACTTTGGGCACGTGTGCCATAGGTTCGCCATCATGGCTGTATACCATACTGAAAGCCACCAGAATGAACTAGCAGGACTGTTCTCCCATTCACCCATACAATAAAACAAGTGACAGTAACATACTCGAACTGCCCTTTTCAGTTGGCAATCAGATAATTAATATATTCAATTGGGTTTGAAGCTGCAAGGTCACTGCCTTCTCAATGATCTTTCCAGTAAATGGAGTATTTGAAGCTGATCTACAATCTCATAAATCTTTTGGGTAAATGTAATCCATCTGCAAGAGAATAGACTGTCTCCTTCCTCAAGGGGCCAGTCTCATCTTGGCCAAATTAAGCAGCTAGGCAGAGCAAGTGTTGAGTAGGAAGGCAGTCCAAACTTCTCTATATACCTTGCTGACTTCCTTGAGATTTACAAGCCCCAAAGATCCAATTAACAGCATAAGTGGTTGCCAGGTTATATTCCTGTGACTTTTCCCAACATTAGACTCCAAGACCAATTTATTCAGAAATAAATTTATTAATTTATTGTCCATGATGAATCATAAATTGTTCAGTCCTGTATTCTAAAATCTTAGTAGTGATTCATAATATGAAAAAGCAATGCCATGTTCTGTGTAGAAGCAATGAAGGCAGTGAAGTAGTATGTTGTTCATTGCTGTCTCTATTTAAACAGATTGTGTGCTCAGTCTCTTGCATCCTAAGACAATTCACATGTACTATCTTCCTCATTGAGGTCAGCTTTCTAGTAAATGAGACTCTGTAAGAAGAAGTAAATGCTTAGGAACAATAATGTCAATCAAGACTTCACAGTATTGTAGAGGATGAAATGAAAACCCCACAAATGCAGGAAATCATCTAGATTCATCAGGTTTTCTGGGTCTAAAATTATTACATAATTCTACCACATCATATTACCAGATACTCTTTTACAGTGCTGGGATGCATTCATCAATAACACAAATCCAACTCATTTTCAGCAGGATCGCAAATTTGCTTGTCCCTGCATTTCTAACAATGTTTAGTAAATTACTACATTCCCCATAGCAAAGAAGAGACGATTGAGTATTAGGTATGTTGGCCACCTTGAGTATTTATAAAATTAATTAACCTGTACAAACAGAAACCACACACAACAGGATGTTACAGTATTTCCTTTTAATTTTCCCTGTTATAGTCTCTTATAAACTGTATAATCTGGAACTACAGTATCAATTAGGTTTTTGTTGTGTTCATTAATAATGGTCAGATTAATCCCTCCTTTCTTTAGTTTTGGAAAGTCAGAATTTCATACTCAATTCACATTTCCACTTCTGCCACTACCTTAGACAAGTATCAGGTGACAAAATTTAAATTTAAAAGTACTGCGTTCCTATTCCTTTTATTTAGGTGGTGCTAATTCTAGATTTAAACAAGTACAAGAAAAATAATTCAGTTTAAGGCAAAGTGATGTTTTAAAAACTGGTCATTTATTATACCCCTTTCTGAATGTATTATTTGCACATTTGTTTTACCAGTCCCTTTACCATCAGTTTTAGTATTTACACTTATAGGAAGGCAGCAAATATTTTATCTTTCAGCAATTACAGAATTCATGCAAGCCACAAGTATTTGAAAACAATAGCAGTTGCTATATGTAGTGTACATTAGTTAATTAGCTTCTTTACTTTGACTATATAATGGGCAATGCTGTAACCCACTTTACAACCAGCATAACTTGCAAACATAATGGCAGGCTCCATTACAGTCACAAGTTGAGGACTATCTGCAATTAAAAAAAAAGAACTTTTATAAAATGATGTATACATGACTGTAGAAAAAATAGACTGTTTAAAGTTACTTCAAACGTGTGCTGAAAATGTGGAAATATGAAGGGCCTTTTAGCATGTCTGGTGGAATTGCAAAAAAGCCAAAAAAAAATGTATACAAATACACACAAGTGATACAATTAAGTTTAAAGATTAAGATTCAACTGAAAGCAGAACTTTTTTTGTTGAGATTACTGGAGAGACAATTAGAAGAGAGTTACAGAAGATTTTATATATGATAACTACATAGGTTGTGCATTATTATATGCACAAAAATGGAAAGACTGAATATCCAGAGTGGAGGAATTCCTACTGAAGAAGTAGCAAAGATAGCAAAATTGACTTATTTGATTACAGAATGGACAATTACATTTGTTAATGACTAGAAATCCCTTATGGATTTTTTTGCTGAAAAAAAGAAAAAGTGAATTTGTGATTTATGGGTTTGAGGATTAGAAAGGATGGACTATGAAAATAAGAAAATTATATTGTAACCTTAGAGAAAGAGGGTAAAATATAAGTGTACTTATAACTGCTTCAAGAAAATAGGAAGCTGTCTTTTTATAACTTTTCCCTTCCTTTTCTTTTTATTTCTTCATCTTCTTTATTTCTTTGCACTTTTTTGTTTACTTATTATCTTACCTTTTTTCTTTCAAAATTTGTAATGTTTTTCTTCTCTTAAAATATATTGTTTTTTTATAAAAATCCTAAATAGCTGTTTAAAACAACTGTTTAAATGCTAAAGCATTTTAAAAGAAGCCAGAGTTCTATATACAACATTTGTTTCTTATATGGCCACCCATACTGCACTAGGAGCTCAGAGCAAATCAATATATTAATTAGATAGCTAGGAGTAAGAAACAGGTGCCCTCAAGATTTAATACTTAGGAAACTAAAATTTAAGCAAAACTAACAATACTGCTTAATCCCTGCATGTTTCTTTTAATGCTGATATAGCAAGGGATAACACATAGGGTGTGCATTTTGTACTGTCTAGATAAATCTAGAGCAAAGAGATTTATTGAGTCCCTAACAGGGGAAAAAAATATTCAAAAATACTTGGTAATAGTATTTATACAAAGCAAAATAAATTAAAACATTTTAATTTCTCTTGTGAGAAAGGTGAAAGGATTCCTCTATTCTAAAAATATTTATAAGATTATCCCACCTATTTGTGTGGATTTTCAGGTAACCTCTCCCCTTTAATGCATGACCATTCATGTTTATTTAATATTTATGGAGAGTAAATGCACCTATAGCCATGAAAAAGCCAGCCCATCCTTAAACCTTTCTTAAATTCACTCTTATAACTTCATATTATATTTTAGAGCTCATTCAGAAACAAATATATATGTATATAAATTATATAAAATGTAACATAAATTATAATAGAAGCAACGTATTTTTCTTTTGTCATATATAACATTTATTTTTGAAGAAGTCCTATAATATAAGCTTAAGAGAATTATGCAATGATAACTGTAACCTTACAAGGTTCACATACCTGGAGACCAGGCCACATATATGTATTTAATAAAGACAGTCCTCAGCAACACTCAATTTACCTTCCCAGATTGCACCAAGAGAGTTGTCTCACCTCTGTGCAGTTCCTGAACAACAGCAATGATACCACATGATATAAACAGAATACATGTCACAGCAAACATATCAAATTCCTCACATAGTTGTTATTTGGGATTAATAATCATTGCCCAAGGAAATCAGCTTGATTCCAGCAGTTAGATGTGCTGCCAACAGAACAGCTAACTTCATATATCACAGTAGGCCATAATATAAACTCCCACAACGAGATTTAATCTCTGTATGTTGGGATCAAAATTTCCAGAATTCCCAAAGAACATTCCTAAATTGAGAAAGGCTGTTATAGAAATTAATGTTTAGCCACTACAGTGGCCTGTAACTGGGTGCCTTAATTCATGATGGATTACCGTAAATTACATTCAACCAGCACAGTGAAAGGCCATGCTGGAAATGCCAGATGATAAACACTGTATTCTAATAATTCTAAGGAGCTCCTGGTTTGAGATTCCTGATCCTGCAACTTTACAATTACCGTATTTTTTGGAGTATAAGACGCACCAGAGTATAAGACGCATCGAGATTTTGGAAGAGGAAAACAAGAAAAAAAGTTTTTGGCCTCCATGCATCTTGTTTTCCCTCTCCCCAGTCCCCAAAGGCATTTTGCAGACCTCCAGAAGCCTCTGTGTGGCTCGTTTTTGCCAAAAAAAGGCCCCTTTTCCACCCTTTTTCACCTGTTTTTCGGTCTCCTAGCACCACCACCCTGTGTATCTTGTATTACCTCTCCTCAGCCCCTAGAGGCATTTTGCAGGCTTCCAGAAGCCTCCACACATCTCGTTTTTGCCAAAAAACAGAGCATTTTTTAGCCTCCAACTCCCACCTCCCCATTTTCATTTTGGCGAAAATAAGCAAGCGGAGGCTTCTGGAGGCCTGAAAAATGACTCTGGGGACTGGGGAGAGGTAATACAAGGCATGGGGGGGGGGTTTGGGAGGCCAAAACCAGCTGTATTCGGTGTATAAGACGCACCACAATTTTCACCCACTTTTGGGGGGGAGGAAAGTACGTCTTATGCACCAAAAATATGGTAAGTATTCTAACAGAAAATTAGAATGTTTAACAGGAAACATGAGCAACACCTTTCCTGGTATATGTAAGATTCTTGCCAGCTCTCCATCAGTTAGTACTGTGAATGAATACCTGTTTAGTTGAGACAAACCAAGCCCAGAAAAAAAAAAGAATTGTGCAACTAACCATTGTATACCTATAGAAAAACTTTTATTTGTAGCTTGTATTTAGTTGTAGGTTTTGTATTAATCTCTAGGAAAGCAGCATACTTCTATGGGCTTTCTATGGTCTCTCACTAATGATTTCCTTTGCTCAAAGGCTGAAGAGCCAAAAAGTGAAAATATATAATACAAGAACAGTAAACCATATAACTATAGTACAACACATCTGAATGAGGTTCCTCTGTTTAGCATAAATGCCATCATCATAGAATAGGGTAGAATAGAGAATAGAAAGCATAAGGTGGATTTTGTTTCATAATTATTATTTTTTTGTTCATACACAAACTCTTATGAGTTTCTTATGGGGGGGGGGAACATCAGTTATATGAAATGTTCTGTAACACAAGAGTAACCTCTACTCCCACTCTGTCTTTCCAAATCTGGTCTGCCAAAACTCATAATCATCCACCTGGAAAATTTAACAAAGACATTCTCAACCTAAAAAAGGTCTCATGATAAACAATCCATGTTTTTATTTTTATCAATATCAGTTGTTTATAGCCAGAAGTAGGTCATCCACATACAGACTTGTATTCATTTGTGCTCTGGTTCCACAAAACTCTCTTGTGTGATTTGACCTTGGCCTAACTTGCCCACCCAAGTTTTCTCTGAATTCGGAGAGCATATATTTCACCATTTTGGCAATTAATTTCCCTAAGAAACAATATCAGCTATAGCATATGAAAGTTTATTAGTGCTGATTACATTGCCTACCTTGATGGTATATATTCACTATATATCATAACAATATCTAGAACTGATTTTCAAGAAATCATAGTCCTCTTTTTGAGCTTCTGAAGCAGCAGATTAATAATTACAGTACTGTTTCAGAATTGAACAATAAAAGTGTTATTGCTAATAATTTCTAGCCACATCCATTAATGCCTACAAATAAATGTTGTGATTTTGTTGATGCTGTACTGTTAACCTTCTTAGATAGGTTAAAATGATTTTTTAACATGGTCTCCTTAGTTACATCCACTTCTCTAGCCCCAATTTTTAATTTCATGCAATGAATCCACTGCACTAAGAAGTTACAGGTAGTCCTCAATTTACAGCAGTTCATTTAATGACTGTTTGAAGTTACAACAGCACTGAAAAAAGTGACTTGTGAACATTTTTCAAACTTATGACTATTGTAGCATTCCCCATAATCACGTGATTAATATTCAGCTGCTTGGCAACTGACTTGCATTTATGATCATTGCAATATCCTGGAGTCATGATCCAGTTTTGTGACTCCTGACAAGCAAAATCAATGAGGAAGACAGATTTCATGTTTACTAATTTAACTGCAATGATTCACTTAACAACTGTGGGAAGAGGTCATAAAATGGAGCAAAATTCACTTAACAAATGTCTCATTTAGCAACCAAAAATTGGGGCTGTTGTGGTTGTAAACCAAAGACTACCAGTACAAGCTTTCTCCACCCAGCCTTTTTAAGAGTGTGTAGTAGAGCTATTTGTTTTTTAAATTGGGAAAAAACGCTCTTTTCCCCAAAAGCTCCCTCCACGCTGTATTTTTACCATGTTTCCCCCCTCCCAGCCGCCGCCACGTTTAATGAGGAGGAGACGGGAATCTTTGACGGGTGACAACCAAGACTGCAAAACGACACTGGAAAAAAACGCCGCTTCTCTTCCTCAGTAGGCAGGCAGGGAAGGGTTGAAAGAGAAGCTGTTAATACCAAAACATTTCCATCCAAGCTCAAACTTTTTCTTTATTCCGGTCTATGACAAATGAAGTCCACCACCCCCATCCTTCCACTTAAAAATCCGTGTAAGTTTATTACGCGCCCATTAAACCCGAAAGAGCGCAAAAGTAGCTGAAAAGTTGGTAAAAAGTTCCAACCACCCCCGGATCCTTTCGGATCTTCTTGTGCCACTTACACACACGCGAGCACACCCCACTCCGCTTTCCCCGGCAACTTTCCCTCCTCTTCCACGCCGCTTCTCTCCCCCCCCCCCTCCCCCGGCAACTCTTTTCCCCCGCAGCCGGGTACCTGCCCTCTCTCGAAGGCGTCGCGCTCGGCAACATCCACCAGGGCGGCCGCGCTACCTCCGCCTCGGCTCAAGGCTGGCGCCGAGAGCGGCGCCGAGAGCCGACGGCGGCCCCGCAAACTCTTGGCGAGCGGGTTGGAGCCGTGCCCGATGGAACTACTCGAGCGCTCCATCTCGGCGTGTAAAGAAGGCCCGCTTTGCGCTCTGACAGGACTGCCAGCGCCGCTCCTCCGGTTGGCTTTCACAAGCTGCCATTCATTGGGCCACGCCGCTTAATTGGGCTTCAGGTCCAAAGAGGCGAACTTTCTGGACACGCCCCCTTCTTTTTCTCTCTCTCTCTCTCCCCCCCCCCCCCGCGTTTTCTCGCTCCCGTATTCCCCCCTCCACCCTTGCCGCTACGCCTCCTCTCCAAGGAGGAATGCTGTCGCGAGAAAGGCAGCGGCAGAGGAGCGTTCGCTTGGATCGGATTGGCTGTTACTGCAGAATCTGCCTGGTTTTTGCACGTGCGCCAACGCCGCCCACTGAGGGAGCGCTTTATAAATGTTGCACTGTAGATGTGTTGTTCCCTATACTATAAAAAACCTCTATCAATGGATAGATTAAAAAGTAAGAATATATTATGTTTTTTCTGCGAGCCAGATGAAATTCTCAAAAGAGCCACACCTGGCTCGCGAGCCATACGTTCCCGACCCCTGCTATGTATGTATAGCTCTAAAATTATATTGACCAAGATTTAAATAATTTTTCCCAAAAATCAAGTTTAAAAAGAAATTCTGAATTAAGATACAACTCAGCAAATACAGTTGTTTCTCTATGTGGGATCAATTGTGTTTATACTACACTAGAGGACAAAAATGTTTTAAGTTAACAGGTTTAATGTGGATAACCTGTGATACCTTTTCTGAATATTAAAATTGTTTAGCAAGCTGAAGCTTTTTTTAAGAGTGTAAGATGGGACTAGAACTCATAGTTTCCCGATTTCTAGCCTAATGCCTTAATCATTATAACAAACTGTCTAAATTTGTGAACGCTCTGAAATGGATCCTTTGTCCTACATTACAAATTTAAATGACATACTAGTTAGCTAATATTTACTGATACTGTGCTGTTGGTGTAAATTAGTATTAGAGAATCCTATGTGTTTGTTCTGCTTAAATACAACCTATTCTGCTTAAATACAACCTTGGATATAGTTTTGACCTCCCTCCAAGGTTAACATGGTCAAAATAACAAGAACTAAATTATACCAATTGCAGGTTTGTGTGTGGAGTAAACATGATTCTGAAGGAGGATCCATTTTACATTCACAGCAGGTTAACGGGAATAAGAAAACTGAGGTTTGAGTCAAATTTTGCCTACTGAAGTGTGTAGTGAATAGCCTTTAAATTGCCAACATAAAATTAAAGTTCTTGAACAAATATTAGAAGGTGCTCTATATTTTGTCTATCCTAACCCATTTGCAGAGGTTTAAAATTATTGTGGCCAATGATGTTTTCTAATGAACTTAATGGTAATGGTTTAGAGTAAATCTGAAATTGTTTATAAAAATTCTATAATAAATTATACTATTTAGCCATGGATCCTTTCTTTGAAGTGCCTGATGTGGAAACCACTTGATAGCTGGTCATTCAGTATGCTTACATATATGGGTGTATTCTGCTATTTTAGTACAGGTTTCAGGAACATCTTGTGCATAGATTATTTAAAATCATAATATGTTTACTGTAACCAGAGATCTTGTCTTTTCCTGCATCAGAACGCTGTAGTGGCATTTGGAATCCAGGTGGGAATAGCAATTGTCATTGTTCTCTCAAAAGTTTAAATGTACGCAAATATAAAATAAAGTTTTTCCAGTAGGTATTATTCTTTTAATGGCACTGTATTCAAGGGCTATCTACCCTGAGTTGAATGAACTTATGTACAGGTAATCCTTGACTAATGACCACAATTGAGCCCAAAATTTATGTTACTAAGTGAGACACTTAAGTGAGTTTTGCCTCATTTTATAACTTTTATTGCCGCAGTTATTAAATAAATCACTGGAGTTGTTAAATTAACACAGTTTAAAGTTATCTGGCTTCCCCATTGATTTTGTTTGTTAGAAGATTGTAAAAGGTGATTAGATGACCTCAGAACACTGCAACCATAATAAATATGAACCAATTGCCAAGTAGTCAAATTTTGATCACATGACCATGGGGATGCTGCAATGATCATAAGTCATAAATCACTTTTTTCAGTGCTATTGCAACTTCAGATGGTCACTAAACAAATGGTTGTAAGTTGAGGACTACCTGTTCTGCCTTATATGTTTGTGGAAATGACTTTATCATATTGCATTCTTATTTCAGTTGTTTCTGCCAATGAATTCAGTGTATTAAGAACTCCTGAATCTGTTATATTTCGAGAAGGAAATTGGCCAATTCCTGGAGAACGGATCCCAGATGTGGCAGCCTTATCCATGGGCTTCTCTGTTGAGGAAGTATGTGACTCATTACTGTATATCTCTTCAGCCACCATATTCCTTGCCTTTTTTAAAAAAGTGTTGCAGATCTGTGTTCCAGCACTATCTAGGGGAATTAAAAATCAGGCTATACATTTATTTATAATTATGTCCAACATGTTTACTAAAATCATGAATTGATGAATAGTACTGCATCTGTTCTTTTCATTTAAATAGTGTCATGAATACATTAATAGTTTCTAATGCCCCATATTAAGTTATACATACATTCACATAAAATGTTTTTTTTAAACTATAAAATGTTTTATAAAATAAAAATTGCATTGTTACAGGATCTCTCTTGGCCTGGGTTAGCAGTAGGTGATCTCTTTCGGCGTCCACGAGCTACTGTTCTTGTTACTGTAACAGGGATAGACAAGCTAACAAAGCTTAAGAATGGAGCATCTTACCCAGTTGAAAATGTAAGTACATTATAGATTCCAGTGTATTGGTAGCAAAACTTCCATATAGAAGAACAGGGAAGTAAGTACGGCTTTGAGACTGCATGCTTTTATTATGAGTTGGTGTACAGATACAGAATGTAAATTTTGGTAGTCACATAGAAGATACGTTTTTTTTCTTGGAAACATTTTTTATTTCAGTAAATGTATACAGCAATTCTAGAAGCTCTGTATGGAAATGATGTAGAGTTTTTCATCTGACATAGAGAATGTACAGAATTTTTCCCTTTTTATATCATCAGCTATAGCAGAAAGTAATTTTTTTTCTTGATCTTAATAATTAACATATTTTTGCTTTCTTTTTCTTCTGACATGAATAAACTATTCATGTATTGGGAGGAATATAGGAAATGTATGCCATTTATATAATGAAGTAAAAAATCAACCTAGCACATGTAAATATAATAAATTGAGGTTAGGCAACCTAGGGCCTTCCAGATGCTTCAGTTTCCAGCAACCCCAGTAAACTTACTCAGTGGTGGGATGGGTGGATAAGAACTGTAGTTCAGAACGTTTGGAAATTTCTCTATTGACTAACACTGCAATAAATCAAAGAAAAAAAAAAAGCTAGACAAGAGATATATATGAGCTAAGGCCAATTTAAATATTTTTTTTATTTGAGTAAAGTTTCACTTTCTTCCTTTAAAAGATATATTTTTAGATTATAGAATAATTAATTACCTCCTAAATGGAAATATCTATATACAGTTAGAAAGTAAAGCTTCATAAAAACATTGTCTTATGTAATTTGGGCATGATTTTTCTATAATTTGTAATTTAATCTGAATGTTAGTACTGTACACCTTAATTTGTATTACCTTATTTGGATATGCATTATTTCTCGTTGTTAGTTTTTCTTCAGTTTTATCAAAATAAGTTGTTTGAAGTTTCTGAAATCTTCATTATTTTCCATGAAAAAAATGTTTGGCTAATCTTAAAAGATCCTAAAATAGCCCTAATGAAAATATAACAAATGTTTACTCTCCTTACTTCAGATAATTACATCTTTATACATTTATTTATT
>JAEANM010000860.1:0-31468 GCA_017656035.1 Myanophis thanlyinensis
TTTATTCTGCTGGTATTTTTTAAAAATTCAGAGAGGCCGGTATAGATCTATTTCAAGCTCATTTGCTATCATCAGCCAGTCATACCCTTATGGGATTTGAACCTCGTAGGCCACTCATCCCCAGGGTCATCCTGGTCTCGTCCCCCCTTCCACTTCTGTGCTTCTGCTTGGGTGGGCACTTTCCACCGACCTTTTCCATAGTTGGTCGATGTACCTTTTCCAGAGGTGGTCATCTGGAAGCCATATCTCTGAAGATTTTGGCCTGGTTGACCGAGTTATGGTCCCGGGTACCCATTTTAGTGGGCCCGGGTAATTTTGTGCAAAAAACCCCTCCCCCTCTAAGAAAATCCTAGTTCCTGGGGAGGGAAGGTCTTGGGAAGTGGTGGGGTTGTCCAGGTGGACTCGGCTCAAGGGGATTTTTATTTTCCGGTCCATTAAAAGTTTGGCTGGGCTGCGGTTTGATGTGGGTGAGGGGGTGGAGTGTTGGGATAGGAGAAAAGTGTTGATTTTTAGTTGTAAATTTCCCATGGTCATGCAACTGAGCACATCTTTGGTTGTTCTCATGGCTCGTTCAGCCTGTCCATTGGCCATCAGCCTGTAGGGTGCTGAGGTGGCATGGCGGATGCCTAGGTCAGTGAGGAAGGTGTTGAAGTTTTCTGCTGTGAATTGGGGCCCATTGTCTGAGACTAGAACATCCAGAAGGCCATGCATTGTGAAAAGTGTCTGTAGCGTGGAGATGACAGCTTCGGTGGTTGCTGAGCGCATGGGGTGAACCTCTGTCCAGTTAGTGTGGGCATCTACAATGATGAGTAGCATGTGTCCCTGAATTGGTCCCACAAAGTCAATGTGGAGGCGGGACCATGGATTCTGAGTGTTGTCCCATTTGGAGATGGCACCGCTGGGGGTGCCACGTGGGATGCTTTGCAGGGGGCACAGAGTTTGATCTTGTCATCGATATCCTTGTCGATGCTTGGCCACCAGACATAACTTCTGGCCAAGGTTTTCATCCTTACTATGCCCGGGTGGCCTTTGTGGAGTGCTGTTAGGATTGATGACTGTAGTTGTGGGGGTATGATGACTCTGTGTCCCCATAGCAAACAGCCTCATTGGGTGGACATTTCTGTTTTCCTGTGCTCATAGGGTCTGAATTGTTGCCCCTTTTGCTGGGTAGGCCAGCCTTTCAGCACCCATTGCAGGACAATGGCTAGCGTGGAGTCTTTGGGGGTGCATTTAGCGATGAGACTGGCCGTGATCAGGCTATCTGGTATGTGTTCCAGGAGGAGAAGGGGGAGCGTGGGTGCCGGGTCAACCAAGTTGATTTGTGCCATGCAGTGGCTGAGTGCATCAGCACGTGAAATTTGGGACCCAGGTTGATATTCAAATGTGTATGAGCATGCTGCCAGGAACTCAATCGAGTGGGTGAGGTGGGGGGAGATTACCTGAGGCATTTGTTTGTCCCCCGCAATAAGGCCCAGCAGGTGTTTATGGTTGATGACAAGGGTAAACTTCCGGCCATATAAGTAGTCATGGAAATGCTTGATCCCCGCTACTGCTGCCAAGGCCTCTTTATCGAGCTGACTGTAATTTCTTTCAGCTGCCGATAGGGTCCTGGAGAAATATGCAATCAGTGCTGTGGACCCATCTGGAAAAATGTGGCTGAGTACTGCTCCCACCCCATATGGCAATGCATTGCAAGTTAGCTGGACAGGGGTGGCTTCACTATTGAATTAACAGGCTGTCTGAGGTGACTAGGGATTTCATGGCCTGAAAATGTTCAGCCTCTCCCCACCGCCACGGGGTTGATTTGTTTAGAAGTCTGTGAAGCAGTTCTGTGACTGTGGCTTTCTGTCTTTCTGTAAAAGTTTAGTAGACGTAGGAAGGCTTGCAGTTCCATTTATTTGATGGGGGTGGGGTGTTGTGAATTGCTGCTGTTTTATTTTTTGTTGGGTGGATGCCTGCCGCATCAATTTTAAAACCCAAGAACTCCACCTCTGGGACTCCTATTAAACACTTTTTTTTATTCAATTTGAGCCCCGCCCCCCTGAATCTTTGTAAAGTTGTTCTTAGCTTGTTGATGAGGTCCTGGTGGTCGACTGCGGCTATGAGGACGTCATCAAAATATGGGGTGACTCCAGGGATGCCCTGTAACAAACGTTCCATTAATGGCTGGAATATGCCAGGGGCTGTGCTTACCCCAAACTGTAGGCATGTGCACTTAAATGCCCCCCTGTGGGTGATGATTGTCTGGGCTTCTGCAATTGCATCGTCTACTGGCAATTGCTGGTAAGCTTGCGCCAGGTCTAGTTTTGCGAACATTTTCCCTTGCCCCAGAGAATGGAAGAGATGTTGGATGACCAGAACTGGATATGCGTGCCATTGTAATGCCTTGTTCAATGTGCACTTATAATCAGCACATACATGAATAGACCCATCTGGCTTGATGCGGGTGACAATTGGGGTCTCCCATTTGGTGTGGTCGACTGGCACTAAGATCCCTTGGGCTATCAGTTTGTCCAATTGCTCATCCACTTTAGGTTTGAGGGCTAATGGCACCCTCCGGAGTTTGATTCTGATGGGCGGTACCCCTGGGTCTAAGCTAAAGTATATTGGCATCCCCCGGTATGTCCCCAGCTCACCGTTAAATAGGTCCTCAAATTCCTTAGTGATGTCTTCAACCAGGTTGGTGGTGATCTGCTTGATCTCCCCGATGTGTAGTCCTAGCCGGCGGAACCAGTCTTTACCTAAAAGTCGGGGAAAAGTTCCCTCAGCGACTATGAGAGGCAGGTAGTTGGAGAAGTCTTGATGCTCCATGAGGACATCTATATGACCCCGGATGGGGATCTGGTGTCCTTGGCAGTCACATAGGGCAGTTGCTGCTGGAGTAAGGTCCCCCTCCTTGAGTGAGGGCATTAGGTTCTTGATGGACTGCTAGGACATGATTGTGACCAGGGAGCCAGAGTCGATCTGCATTTTGCATTCCTTGCCACTTATGCTGACCGTGGTGCTGAAAATATCCGAGCTTTTGCCTTTTTGCGAAGTGGATCCCTTTGTAGATTGTGAGGCATTCCTCATCCAGTCTTCTGGGGATGTTGGGGGTCCATCTGTTGTTGTAAGATGGCCCCCTCCTGTAGACTGTGCCATGTGGACCTCTTGCTGGGCCCACTGGTGGTGGTTGTGCCAGGGGTAGGGCTCGGCAGGTGCGGAATATATGTCCCTTTTTGGAGCAGTTGCTACAGTAAGATTGCTGGTAGGGCAGTTGGCGTGTGTGTGGCTTCCATTACATCCAGCACATTGTGGTTGGTGCAGCTTGATGGGCATAGCAGCCATCTTGGGGCCCCTCATGGGCTTGACTAAGTGGACGTCGCCATCTTTGTCTGAGTCTTCTTTGAATTCTCTCCCATATGGTTCCTGGTACACGTTGTCATGTTTTTTTGTTCTGGTCGGGGGGTAGGCTGCTTCTGTGGCCAATGTTTCTTCAATGGCTGTTGCGAGGGTTAGTGTTGGTCTAGTCATTAGTCTTCATCGGAGTTTCTCATCGCAGAGGCCTCTGACTAGCCTGTTTCTTATCATCCAGTCGAGCTGAGTGTCGAATTCGCAGTCGGTGGCCAGGACTCTCAGGTCTGTCAGGAATTCTGTGACGGTTTCTCCCTCAGCCTGGCTTCTGGCTTGGAAAATCAGCCTTCAGGACAATGAGGAAGGTTTTGGAGCATAATGCGCTTTTAGCTTCCTCTTCAGTTCGGACCAATCTATTTCCCACAACGTCTGTGGTGAAGCTACCGAGTTTGCCATTTGCTGGACGGCCTTGCCGAAGACGTTCAGGAAAATACCTTGCTTCTCTTGGTCTGTGAGGCCAGTTTGTCAGCTGCCGATCAGGTAGAATTCGAATCTTTGCATGAATAGGTCCCATGTTTCTGCTTTTGGGTCGTATGGGTCGCATTGGAGTGAGCTGTTTGCTGCGGCTGCTGTTGTGGGTGTCGTGGTTGCCATATCAGTGATCGTCGGCTACTGGTGGGTCTGGAATTCTGTAGCTAGAATCCCACCTTTGTCACCAGTGTTGTAGCCGAAAACTCGGTCTTTCTAGCCCCAAAAATACATCAGGCACGGGTACATTTAGATGACCATGAGGGGTACCTTTATTTAGCTAACCACGAGCAAAACTCACTATGAGCTTTTGCAGGTCATAACTGGAGGAATTCCTGGTGAGCCGCGGTTTTATATTTTGCAGCGGCTTTGCCTGTCACGCTTCCCATTGGCTGGGCATCCCAGCCAATGGGAATCGTCCAACCGACAGCCAATCCATTGTCGGTTCAAGAGTTCGCGTGGGCGGACCGTAGTGGAAACTCCGCCCATGCATGCGTGGAGACACAACACCAAGATAGTATCTCCATTGTCTCATCACTTTTAGAATATTAAAATAAAGCAATTCTACGAGCAAATTGCATGATTCTAACTTTGGGAAATTTGTGGTAATTACTCAGAGATCTTTGCATGAATGTATGGTTTTGCTATCCTGATTTTAATTACTTGATTACACATATTTTTCTGTATTTATAAAAAAATATGAACTTTGACAGTTTTTTTTAATAATATGACTCTAAAGGGTACACTGTGCAATGGCCCAAACATTTCTGGTTACACCATTTAGCATTCCTACAGTCATATCAGAGCTTCTCTACTACAAGGTTAAAATTTAAAGATCCAATTATCTTCTTCTAATCAATTACTAATCTCCTGCTGCATTCTCCATGTAGCTTTCTTTGTTTCTAATAAAAGTGGTGTCAGTATGCAGCATATATGCCACTAATAAATATGCAAGTAGCATCGGGCAGGGGACTGTTTTTTGACAAGAACTATTATAATTGAAGAAAAAAGATCCTTATTAACAAATGTTTTCTGTAGAAAATAGGTAATAAAACTTATAAGTTTGCTTGCCCCAATATATTATAAAAAGTTATATTCAAATACAAATAAATTCTACTGTGTTTATGCTAGTGGCATTTGTTTTTAAAAAAACTGGCACAATCCATTGTTTTAAAGTAAGATTTAAAATACAGGTAGTCCTCAACTTGAAACAGTTCATTTAGTAACCATTTGAAGTTACCAGGGCATTAAAAAAGTGACTTATGACCGTTTTTGATACTTACAACTGTTGCAGTATCCCCACGGTCACATGATCAAACTAATTGCTTGGCAACTGGCATGTATTTATGTTACGTGATCATCTTTTGTAATCTTCTCATAAACAAAATCAATGGGGAAGCTAGATTCACATAACAACTATATTACTAAATAAATGCAATGATTCATTTAATAGATGTGGCAAGAAAGGTTGTAAAATGAGATAAAATTCACTTAACAAATTTAAAATTTATTAGCAGCAGAAATTTTGGGTTCAGTTGTTGCTATATATCAAGAACTACCTGTAATAAAAATAGCAAATTGCAAGTATATTTGTTATTAAAAATTAAAAATTATTTTTAATTACCTGTAAGATGAATATACTAATTGTCATTTTTCTGAGTTTTCCTTTTCACTATATAAAGATCTGAAGAACTAGCTTGGGAATAGATTCTCCTGAAGAAAATCTATCAGTGTTATTTCTAAGAATTGACACTAACCTGATGGTACATAATTAATGGATATGAAGTAACTTGGGAAGAAATAAAAATGGTAGAATGCTGCTATTGAAAACCACCTTCCAAATTTTATTTTGGCTTATTATGGGCTGAAAAGAAAATTCACAATTTCTACAAATTTATTTATTACATGTGATGGAATTAAAATGCATAGCTCTAAGACATCATAGTAAATGCATATTCAATTTAACAAATCTACAACTATCTCTGACCTTTCGTGCTCTATATCTGAAGATATCTATTGGAAGATTTATTCCCATAGACTTTGCTTGTACTAAATTTATATTTGTTAGGATTACAATACTGCATGCTGTAGAAGTTGAGGCCATCCATCAGACAACCAAAGAGATCAAGTTTTGTATACCCTTGCTACAATCTAATTTTAAGCTGAATGTTTGAATTTCCCCATCTGATAGTTACACATTTGCACAGCTTTCTATTTAAAAAAAATAGATTCATATTTAGAATAGACATACTTTACTTCCCTTGGTTGAAACACCTCATCTCAATTGTCACAGGATATTGACCTAGGACTGCTTTTTAAACCACATCAAGATAATTCAAATTATAGCGTGTGTGCGCGATACAGATTTTGTGGAAATATGCAGTCTGCCTTCTATACTGAATCTTAAAGACCAGGTGGTTTTTACCTTGGTTTTAAAAATTAATAATTGTTTGTCCTTTATATTTGAAATATGTTTCTTCTGGGATAACTACTGTGTTCTTGTGTTTAGATTGTTTTACAGCTGAGCTGCTCCCCACTTTTCTGTAGAGGGAAAATTAGTCTATTTATGGCATAAGCATATGATATTGATACATTTTAACAACACTTTCTCAACAAAATAATCATGCTATATTATTATGAATGAAGAGTTGCATAATTTTATTCATTTTTAATTTGTCATTAATTAATTTCCTTTTTTAATTTTTTCTCTGAAACATTACTGTTTCTTTAAAATCTAAGTCCATTATTAACATTAGCTGTACAATCCTATATAGAAATTAATATTTCTTTCCAATATTTTGTATTTAGAGTACAAATATTTTTAGGTTTGTCTATATTTTTTTATAATTGGATCCACACTACTTTCTTACATTAATCTAAATCACGAGAACAACCTAAAGTTTAATAAAAAACAATTAAGAGCATGCAGTCAATTTTTACATGCAACTAGAAACTGATTTTATCTAGCAATAGATTACATATTACAGTAACTTCTCATCATTTATTATCACAGGAAAAAAATCTATATCATCTACTATTAATCTAGATATGGCAATTTGAAATTGAGGCAAGTCACTTGTTGAGATGGGCAGCCATAAAAATCGAATAAACAAATAACATATTGTTAGAATATTTAGGCATAAATATTACAATCACTATTATCACTATCACTATGAATGGATTCATGAATGAATTTTGTTATTTTGTCTTATTTATATTTTATATTTTAAATGAACAAAGGTTTGCGACAAAAGTAAAAAAAAAAAAGCTGCTTCCAATATGATAAAAACAAGAAAAAAGTCAAGGAAACAATTGGTCCATTGTTAGGAGAAAGAAGGTGGCAAGAAGGTGACAAGAAACAGGGAAAAAGCAGAACTACTTACGTCATTTTTGTATCTGTCTTTACAATCCATCCTATCGGAAACAGCATCACAAAAACAGATTAGGAACACAAGTTAAAATAGGGAAGAAAACGGTAAGTGAGTACGTGTCTACCCTAGACAAATTCAAATCATCAGGACCAGATGGATTACACCTGAAGGTTCTGAAGGAACTGGCAGATGAGATCTCAGAACCATTGAACTGTATCTTTCAAAGATCCTGGAGCATCAAGGAACTGCCAGCTGATATAGTTCCTATCTTCAAAAAAGGAAAAAAATAAATCAGGAAACTACAGACCTATCAGGCTGACCTCAATACTAGGGAATATTCTGTAAAAGATAATCAAGCAACAAATCTTCAAACACCTAGAAGCAAACACAGTAATAACCAAAAGCCAACATGGGTTTGTCAAAAACTGATCATGCCAGACTAATCTTATTGCATTCTTTGACAAAGTGACAAAATTAGTGGATCAAAGGAATGCTGTCGATATTATTTACTTGGACTTCAGTAAGACATTTGATATATTAGACCATAACCTAATACTTGATAAAATAGAAACAATGTGGGTTAGACAGCATCACCAGCAGATGAATTCGTAACTGGCTGACCAACCACACTCAATGTGTAGTCATCAATGGAACTGCATCTACACGGAAGGAAGTATGCAATGGAGTACCCCAAGGCTCTGTTTTAGGCCCAATATTCTTCAACATCTTCATCAATGATTTGGACGAGGGGATAGATGGGTAATTCATAAATTTGCAGACAATACCAAGCAGGCAGGAATAGCCAACACTCCAGAAGATAGGTTTAAGATACAAAAGGATCTTGACAGACTTGAACACTGGGCACTATCCAGTGATGGGATTCAAATAATTTAACAACTGGTTCTCTGCCCTAATAAAAGCTGAACCAGCAGTTCTCTGAACTGCTTAGAAAGTTAACAATCGGTTTTAGAAAATAGGTGAGAATTGGTGGAATCCCACCTATAGCGCCATCTAACAAAATGAAATTAAATGGTGAAAAAAGTAAGGTTCTACATTTAGGCAAAAAAATCAAATGCACAGGTATAATATATATGGTACATTGTTCAATAATAACTGTGGAAGCATCTTGGAGTCCTAGTGGACGATCATTTAAATATGAGGCAGTTGTGTGCTGCAACTGCCAAAAAAGCCAACACAGTTCTAGGCTGCATAAACAGAGGGATAGAATCAAGATCACATGAAGTGTTAAGTGTATCCAGTTTTGATCGCCACTGTGTAAAAAAAATGTTGATACTCTAGAAAGAGTGCAAAGAAGAGCAACAAAGATGATTAGGGGACTGGAGGCTAAAACATATAAAGAATGGTTGCTGGAACTGGGTATGTCTAGTTTGATAAAAAGAAGGACTAGGGGACATGATAACAGTGTTCCAATATTTCAGGGACTGCCACAAAGAAGAGGGATTCAAGCCCGTGAAAGTAGTACAAGAAGCAATGGGTAGAAACTAATCAAAGAGAGAAGCAACTTAGAACCAAGGACAAATTTCATGACAGTTAGAACAATTAATCAGTAGAACAACTTGTCTCCAGAACAGTAGTGGAATTCATTTTTTTTATTACCGATTCTGTGGGTGTGGCTTGGTAGGTGTGGTTGGGGAGTCATGTGGCTGGGGGGCAGTTTCTGTAAGCAGAGCAATAAAGATTAGGCTAGAAACAACACCAGAATATTTTTTCCTGCCTTCCTTACAGGATTAACCCTGTAAAGTTGAAAAGAACCAAAATATTTCTTCTAACAACCGGTTCTCCGAACTGCTTAGAAAATTTACTACTGGTTCTAGCTAGAACCTGCTGAATTTCACCTCTGCTCCAGAAGTTGTGAATGCTCCAACACTGGAAGTTTTTTAGAAGAGTTTGGGTAACCATCTGTAGTGGTGTAGGGTTTCGGCTTGAGCAAGGGGTTGGACTAGAAGACCTCCAAGGTCCCTTCCAACTCTGTTATTCTATTATATTCTAAATTATAACAACATTCCTAAAATGACATAAGTTTACATACATAAAACATGCACAATTTACTAGCAAGTTCTTGTAACTTGTTTAATGCTGCAGTTCAGTAAACATTTATAGAAACTAAGTCCTATACCAAAAGGTAATGAGATTCACTGTGTGGATAACAATAAGATGGCATTAAAAATAAAGGCCTTAAGAACCACCATCTAATCAGCTGCATTTAATTGCCAGCTTATATGTTGGACAGTTAGACTTTAATAATTTTTTACTAAATTAATAAAAGGATTATTTTTTCCTCATTAACCTATCTAAGGAGATTTTTTTTTTCTTGGAGACAATCCCATTTTAATACTTAATTATTCAGAACTACAGCTTGCCAAGACAGAAACTCTAGATCCTGAAAACAAATTGCCATCATTACACACAGTATTCAGCAACCTTTTTTCCTAGCACATGGCTTATAGTTTAATCTGCCAAATAAAACTTGTTTTAACTTTCCAACTATCTCTATTTCTAAATCTAATGAAATTCTGTAAACTGCAAAAGACTTAATGGAATTACTATTTTTTGATTTATTAAAACAGCTGCACAAAGGTAGATGAAAGTAAGAGCTCTAAATGTTAATATGAATGCAAGAAAATATAGTTACCTGTAGGAATATGTCCCCCTATATTCATGCTTTTTAACTAGAGAGATAGTTTTTTATATTTGATTAGATTAAGAATTTTTAAAGGAATTTATGTTTTTCTAGGCTTGTTAGTTATGTGAGGTTCTCTTTTTCATGCAATTTACTTTAACTGAATTCATACTTTGGAGAGTTCTTCCACAAGTTTGGATAACATCTAATAGTACCATTCTTACCAATCTTCAAGAAGGTCTGGATTTTCAGGCAATCTTCACAGACTGTGGGGTTCTCTCTGAGCTTGTTTTCTTACAGATGTTTCATTACTCAACTAGTTAACATTTTCTGTGGTAAAAGGAAGTAAGGAAGACTTCTTTATGTGCAGTAACTTTCTGTCAGAATTGGGGAGGGTGTAGCTTTATCTTTAGCTCCTTGATTAGGCTGTTGTTTAATGCTTGTGTGTTTGTTTGATATTAATCCCTGCTTATCTGAGTGTTCTGTCTAATGTTCCCTATTTAGCTTTTTTATTGCCCCCCTTTTAACATTTTTTTTATTTTTTCCAATACAACTCTCTTTCAATACAAATGATCATTTATAATACAACATACTTTTTCTACACTTATAGTTTACATATTTGTGCTTCCTTATCACTATTCTACAATAAACTATCATTATTTTGCAATAAACTTTTTTTTTGGATTAACATATCTCGCCAACTGATTCACTATTTTTCATGGGTGGAGTTCTGTTCTCTCTCTTTCTCTCTCTCCTACTTCTTCCTTTCTTTCTCTCTTCTCTCTCTGTCTCCCCCTTCCTCTCTACTTCCCTACTTCCCTGTCGCCATCTTCCTCTCTTCTTCTCTCCTGTCTCCTTCCCTTCCTCCTATCCCCTACTTCTCCCTTTCTTTTCCTATCTTCTTCCCTCTCACTTCTCTCTCCTTCTCTCTACCTTCCTACTCCTCCCCTTCTCCCTCTTTTTTCTCCCTTCCCTGCTCCCTCTTCCCCTCTCTCTCATTTCCCTCTACCTTTTCCCTTTCCACTCCTCTTCTCTTCTTGTCCTTCTTTTCTGTTTCTCTATCTTACTCTTTCCTTCCTTTTTTTTCTTCCCCTCCCCCTCTTTCTTTTTTTGCTAGAGTTTATTTATTTATTTTATTTTTACCTTTGTTTTTCTATTATTTATTTTCCTTTAATTTCTATCTCTCTTCTATTTTTTGCAACATCTGTGTACTGTCTGATTCTATTCCTTCTTAAATATATTGACATTGTTTCATAGTATAACCCTCATTTACATTAATTCAGCCAATTCATTTCTTGCTCAAGTATGATTCTATCTTCTTGTTACACATCTTTTCATATTTATATACAACTGTCTATGCCTTTGCCTCTTCTTTATTATACAGCTTTTATTATAGATTTGCTAACATTTGCTTCTATTTTCCAGCCATTTATAAAATAAATGTTTCCTCTTTATCTTTGATTTTCATCATCGATTTGTCATTTTGACACAGTCTAAAATTTTCAATCCATTTATATTACTAGAGATCATCTTTATTTCTCCTTCTATCCTTTCACTTATTTATTAGTCTTGCTTTTTTGGTTGTTCTTGTCTCCCTCTGTTCTTTTATTTTTGCCCCATTAGCTCTTTTTTTCCCTTTGTCTCTTTCTTCTTGGTCTAGGTCTTTTTTTTTCTGTTGTATTTTGTCTTGGCTTCTGCTGTCTACCTTTTTCCTACTACCCTGGCTCCATCTACCATGATGTAAAGATTGAAAAAAAGTGCTTTATCTAATGTATTTATTCTCATTTTTTTGTCTTGCTACATGGCCAGGATCCCTTCTGGTATCAACCATCTGAAGGCCACATTGTATTTAATCAGGTGGGATGTTAGGAATTGGTACTGCCTTCTCTGCTCTCTGACCCTTCTGGGAACCTGTTTTAGTATCACAATCTATCTCCCTCCATATTTTAGGGCTTCCTCTCTAGTTCTTTTGTATACTTCTTCTCTAAACAATCTCACACATATTTCTCTTGGCAATTTGTTTCTTCATGCATAATTTGTATGAATTCTGTAAATTTCATCAATTTCTCTTATTACATCCCTTTCATCCTGTTGTAATGGTCCAGCCAAGATTTCTATCACTACCTCGGAGAAATTTTCCTCTTTCTCCTCCACTACATTCTGGAATCTAAGGTAGTAAGCTGCCTTCTCCAACTCTAAATAGATTATTGTCTCCTTCAGCTCTCTATAAGCCTGGGATATTTTTTGATCCACTTCATCAACCTTTTTTTCCATTTGGTTGGCTTTATCCTCCATTTTTTGTATCCTCTGTTTATTTGTTTTTGTTAACATTTGTTGGACTGTTTCCATCTTTTCATTCAATTTCCTTATATCTCCTTTCATCTCCCCTATTTCAGTCTTATTTTCCTTAAAGTTTTTGTCCATGGCTTCCTGACCTTTGGTCATAGACTCTTGTCTAAGCATAACATCATTTGCATGTTTTGTAGGGGGGTTGTCTTCTCCATACCCAGCATACTATCTATCAACCTTTGCTTGGGTGGGCTTAACATTGTTGATGTTGATGTTGATGTTGATGCTGATGCTGACAAGGATTCAATTTTCTTCCCTATTTTAGACATTCTCAATGTATTTATCAGCTCTAATATTACTTATCAACTCTGATATTACAAGTATTCAAAATATACCAACTCTAATATTCTTAGTAGTCAGCAATATGACAATAGAAATATTTATACATATAGAACAATGATACAATTATACAAAGAGGAAAAATTGCAAATTTGCAAATTTATATATAAAGAAAATAATCTCTAGCCCGGTTTCAAATCTCCATGGTTTTAAATTTTCTCCCAGAATAAAATATTTAATCTACCATATTAGTCATAATTAATATTAATTTAAATATTAAATCTTGTTTAAATTGTGATTCTTTGTTCACAAATGCATTTCTTCTGTTCTTTCTTTCTTCTGTCATACTTCCTACCATTATCAAATTGTAATCCACCTTTATAGATCATTCTTTTATGCTTCTTTTTATGAGTTCATGTGTACCCTGGCCTCAAGAACCATCATGTCTCAAATCTGCCAATCAATGTAATAAGTAAATATCCAAACTGCTTCCAGACCTTCCCCCCCAGCCAGATTACACATTGCCAATTCACTCTGAATCTCATAAAAGTTTTTGTAAAGTCTTTGGTTCTTAATTGTTATCAATCTTTATAAGTAATTTATAGAGTCTTAGTTGTTGTAGGTATTTGTGCTTAAGATATTTATAATATCTTTAAGTAGTCTTTATAAAATATCTCAACACCCAGTCCCCCTTTTTTCTCCATTTGGACAGTAGGTGGTGCTCTGATTCTTTTTTCTCTATTCAGCCATTTTCCTTGTCACTATTTCAAAATTAATGCTAATCTAAAAAGTTTTTAAACAACATTTTAAGCAATCCAGACCAATCTATTTATAGTAATATTATAGTAATATTATAGAGCTTTCCTTGGCCTCAGACTAGAAACAGTTTTTTTTCCTTACTGTCTAGTTAGTCTGGCTTCCATCACTCTGAATTTAACTTCTGGAGAATCGTTTCTATCACTTTCCTGGATCTATCAGTTACTCTGTGTATTTCATCGCTGCTGTTTCAGGGAGCAGGATCCCTGCTCCGCCTTTTCTTTAGTCCACTCTTCATGCCATTAATGCCATTAATCATAACAAAATTTGGGCAAAAGGTTAGTAAAAAATTAAGGATTTCTCACCCAATACAGTTCATATTGCTTTTTATTTTCTTCTTCTATCTCTTGTAGCTTGTCACAGCTCTGGAGCAGCCATGCTGGCCACCTTCTCATTTGAATGGTTTCCCTCACTCAGCAGGAGCTTGTCCTTCCACACGCCATCATCAGGATATCCATTCTGCCCTCATCAATCTCTCTGTGGTTGATTTTACCCAATTAGGGTCCCCTAACAGAAGAAATCGGCTGTAAGAGATGGAGCCCTGTTTTTTCCAACTGCTTCACTATGACATCACTCCCAGAAGTCCTTTATTCCCCCTTTGAATGGTGTGTAAATGTTGTTTATGGCTGATTTATCTGAGTGTCAAGCTTTCAGGAATTTTCTAATGGTTTTATTATTATTATTATCTCTTGTATTCATTAAACATAACACTCAGTCAACTGAACATTTAAAAATGTATCACAAATATCATTGACTGGCACTGATGGTTGATACAGTTGTGCCAGCATTGTAAGTATCAATCAAGTATCTGTTCTGACCCAGAACAGAACAGAATCCAGAAACAGACTCCTTGTTCTGAAAAAAAAACCTCTTTATTTAGCTCTTGTGAATTACTGGCATTCACACACTGAAAAGTCCAGGCAATAATCCTTCAAAGTGTTAATTGCTGTAACCAATCTTATCAGTTCCTTGGGATTGTTGCCAGACCAGGAGCTTCCAGTCACAAAGCTGTAAATTAAGTACTGGCAAGCAGTCGCTGAGGCACAAACTGTGATAAGCAAACCTTCTGAAAGAAATCTAAACAGTTGTCTCCTGCAATCATCCCTCTCCTTTTCTCCTATTTATTTCCCAGGTAGGGAGACACCATTCAGAGTCCACATGTGCTTTTCTACCCAAGTAATCTCTTCAATTTTTCTTCTTTCCTATCAGCTCTGCAAATGCACATATCTGGAGCTGTTCATTCTCCCCACTTATCTTTGGTGTCTCCTGGTACAGCAATATTAAATGAAACAGTTTCAAATTTGTCATTGCAAAGTCAGCAGTTTGGATTGCCAGTAGATTCTTGTATCTTCACTTTCATGGTATTAGTTTGTAGTGCTTGTTCTTGAGCAGCAAGTACAGGTGAAACTCAGAAAATTAGAATATTGTGCAGTTCATTTATTTCAGTAATTGCGACTTAAAAGTTGAAACTAATATATGAGATAGACTCATTACACACAAAGCAAGATAGTTCAAGCCATGATTTATCAAAATTGAGATTATTATGGCGTGCAGCTCATGAAAACCCCAAATCCACCATCTCAGAAAATTAGAATATTACATGCAATCAATAAAACAAGGAGTGTACATAGAACAATATAGGACCTCTGAAAAGTATAAGTATGCATATGTACTCAGTACTTGGTTTGGGCCCCTTTTGCAGCAATTACTGCCTCAATGTGGCGTGGCATGGAAGCTATCAGCCTGTGTCACTACTGAGGTGTTATGGAAGACCAGGATGCTTCAATAGCGGCCTTCAACTCTTCTGCATTGTTCAGTCTCATGTCTCTCATCTTTCTCTTGGCAATACCCCATAGATTCTCTATGGGGTTCAGCTCAGGTGAGTTTGCTGGCCAATCAAGCACAGTAATCCCATGGTCATTAACCCAGGTTTTGGCAGTGTGGGCAGGTGCCAAGTCCTGCTGGAAAATGAAGTCAGCATCCCCATAAAGCTCATCTGTGGAAGTAAGCATGAAGTGCTCCAAAATCTCCTGGTAGATGGCTGCATTGACCCTGGACTTAATGAAACACAGTGGACCAACACCAGCAGATGACATGGCTCCCCAAACCAACACAGAGTGTGGAAACTTCACACTGGACTTCAAGCATCTTGCAGTGTGTGCCTCTCCATTCTTCTTTCAGACTCTGGGTCCTTGGTTTCCAAATGAGATGCAAAATTTGCTCTCATCAGAAAAAAAGACTTTGGACCATTGAGCAACAGATGCTTCTGATGTTGTTTGTTGTTCAGGAGTGGCTTGATAAGAGGAATATGACATTTGAAATCCATGTCCAGGATCCATCTGTGTGTGGTGGCTCCAGCCTCAGTCCACTCCTTGTGAAAGTCCCCAACACTTTTGAATGGCCTTTTCCTGACAATCCTCTCCAGACTGTGGTCATCGCTGCTGCTTGTGCACCTTTTTCTTCCACACTTTTTCCTTCCACATAACTTTCTATTAATGTGCTTTGTTACAGCACTTTGGGAACTTTTGCAATTACCTTTTACCTTTTGAGGCTTTCCCTCCTTATGGAGGATATCAGTGATGGTTTTCTGCACAACTGCCAGGTCTGCAGTCTTTCCCATGATTGTGCTTCCTACTGAACCAGACTGAGAGACAATTTAAAGGCTCAGGAACCCTTTGCAGGTGTTATGGCTTAATTAGCTGACACTTTGAGCCTAGAATATTGAACCTTTTCACAATATTTTAATTTTCTGAGATGGTGGATTTGGGGTTTTCATGAGCTGTACACCATAATCATCTCAATTATGACAAATCATGGCTTGAACTAACTTGCTTTGCATGTAATGAGTCTATTTCATATATTAGTTTCACCTTTTAAGTTGTATTTACTGAAATAAATACATAATTTTGCATGTATTCTAATTTTTGCATAATATTCTAATTTTCTGAGTTTCACCTGTATTAAACTTTCCATTTCTTTCTTCATGATTGCCACCTTAAGCCATTCCCATGTCAAGTTGTTATCACATTTTCCTTCAGTGTTTTTCACATACTGTTCATGCAAAGCTTTGGTTTTCCATCCATTTAATCTGTCATAGAGCTGTTTTTTCCTTATATTCTGCCTTTGTTTCTGTTGTTTTTATAACATTCTCTGTGTTCACAGCCTGCAGCAATTTTTCTGTATTTTGATTCACATAGTCATTCAAGCTTCATTTTTCTTTTTCTATGGCTTGATTGATTTGCAATAGCCCTCTGTCCCCTATTCTTCTTGGCAGGTACAACCTGTGGATGTCATTTTATGGATGTAAACTGTGGTACATATTCAAAAGTTTGCACGTTTTCCAGTCCCATGTTTTCCAGTTTAGCCAAAGTCCAGTTTATGATTCCAGCTGGGTAGCGTATCACTGGAATTGCCCATGTGTTAATTGCTTTATGTTTCCAGCATTTCCAGCATTGATTTTAATATTTTGCAGACCCTCCTGATATATTCCTTTTGCATTGACTCTTTGACTTTTCCATTCAAGAAAACTATTATAAACTTTTATTGTTTAAACATTAAACTCAGTCAACTGAACATTTAAAAATGTATCACAAATATCATTGGCTGGCTCTGATGGTTGGTACGGGTTGCTGCCAGCATCCAAGGTATCAACCAAATATCTTCTTAAAATGTATGTTATTCTGAGTAGCAGTCTTGTGCAGCTCTGCTGGTGCTATAGAAGCTGAAACTTCTTGATGTATTTTGTAAAATTATTGGACATGATACCAAGGGCCTTGATGACAATGGGTATCACTGCCACATGTTTCATCCATAATCACATAGTTTCAATGGCCAGGTTGTGATATTTCATGATTTTTTCCAGTTCTTTTTCTTCAACTCTTGCATCTGCTGGTACAGCAATATCAATAAACTGTAAGTTTCGGTTTTCGACAACTGTGATATCGTGTGATGTGTTCCAAATGATGATCTGTCTGTATTTTTGTGAATATGGATAGGTATCCAGAATTATGCAGTGTAGATTTGCTGTACATTATTCATAGTTGAGGGAAGATAAAGTGGTCACTAAGTGAAACCATGATTGTACTTATAATCTTCCTTCAGCTTTTCTTTGTTAACAGAAAAGCAAATATTTTAAATGCATGATTGGTCCTAAAATTGTTTTTTCATTACAGTTTAAGTGTGAAAGATCATTAAATAAGGCAATTTCTAAATAAGGATTAACTGTAATGTTTTAATTGACCTGCTTGGCCCGTGAAAGCTCGTTAGCTCACAATAAAAGATGATTTAGGATCCGTGCAGGGATTTGTAAAAAGTATTTCCCAGGTGAAGTCAGTAGCTATATAAAAGGGCATTAAAGACCTAGAATAATAAACCATATCTGCTCATGACACCAAATGCAATACCTAGTACAAGATTTTAAAAAATCATGCCATATTTTCTGTTTATGATATTCTACAGACCAAATCTCATGGACTTTGAGAAATATTTTTTTCTATACAATTGCTGGTGACTTTTTTTTTTTTCAGACAGAGGTAAAGCTTTTGAAATAGTTCTCACAAAGTAAAGAGAACATTCATAAAACATAAGTCCATTTAAACTAGATGGAGTCGGGTTAACATTAAAAAATATTGCTCTGAATTTTTTTTATCCTTTTGCTCCTTTATCTTTATCCAGTACAATATCACCCATGAGTTTTACATTACTGCAAATTTCCTATCTACTGAAAAACCAGTTCATTATTTAGCTATTTTGTTCTCTAGTCTATTTATAGTTTATGGATATGGGAATACAATCCATATAATCTGTCCTCTGGAAATATAATTTTTTACCTGTTCTTGAATAGTAATTGGAGGCTCTGTGGGGAGAATCATTGTATTGCCAGAATGTAATTGCCACTATGAACCAATTAAGGAGTTATCCCTCTCCCTCATAATGGTCAAAAAGCTTTTCAAAACATTAGGTCTGGCTTGCTGTCTTACTTTAATCAGAAAACACTAATCTAGCTGTCACAGTGAAACTCATAAAGGCAAATGACAACACCAAAAGTTTATTGGGCCAAGAGCAGCAGCAGTAACAGCAACAACTTATTCAATTTTGTGTGCTGAAGAAAACAAATTGTAAAGGAAACAATTATTATATCTCAGAGAAGTCTGAGTTTTATTATATCTGTTGAGAATTATTCTGTTAATTTCAAGTTCTTGCTCCTGTGGGGTGATTTTTTTTTTAAAGTTGCACAACTTTCACTGATTTCCTTATACTCATGATCACTGTGAAATATTTTACTTCATTAAAAAGATCTTGTGTCTGTATTTGTATGAAAGAGAAAAATTGCATTTATTTTACAGTAGATATTGCCATTCATTCTAGGAAGGCCTCAAATAAAATAATGCAGAAATAAAATCCAAGCTGATCAATATTAAGCAAAATAAGAAATGCAACAAATAAAATGGAATACAGATGAGCTCACTCATTAATTTGGAAGCTAAGATAGGACTTGTAATGTTGGTTTGCTCATATGCAAGTAGCAACTCTGGATGTTGTAATCTTAAGCATTTCAAATGCCATACTTAGGTATGTACGCACGTATTCAGTTCCACTTTTTTTTAATGGATTTGTGTTACTGTACATAATAATACACAAATAAGTCTATTTCTTATTCATACTCTTTCATTTTATTGTATTTAAACTAACTACAACAAAAAAGAAAAAAAGAGAAAGTAATTAAAACTTATAATCTTAAAATACAATAATGATCTCTTCTTCCCATATCACATCTATAAACAAATCTTTAAAACTCATCATTTCAGTCTTGATCAGCAAAATCTGTTAAAGGTTACCAGAGATAACAATATATATATTATAATATTGATCAAATCAACCAACCATCATATACATATATACATGCATGTATTTTAACAATTTTGATACTTAATCCTTTCAAATGATGTCCTAAATCTTGATTTTTTCCCCATTTTTTTCTTTGTCCTATCTTATAAAATTCATCAAAGCTTTAAGTCTCTTTTGTAAATTTAATATAGAAAAAAATATTCAGGTCAATCTGTTGGCTTTCTATTTGTATATCCCTTTTAATTATTAACACATCAGCCAGGTTTTTTTTTTCTATGACCAGTGTAGCATTTTTTCTATATAATTCTTGTTATTTGTTATTTTGAAATATCTTTCCAATCAGTCTTGTCCAATATAACTTGTTCCTCTTCCATAATTCTTTTTAAATAAATTTAGACACTAAAATTAATTTATGTGTCCATTGGTCAAAATTATCATTTGATATTGAATTATTCAGGTTCTTTTTGTCTTTGTTAATCAACATAGCTTTATGTTTATTCTATTCCTTTTTATTTGCATTCATAATATAGTGTTTGATACATGTTTAAAATAATTTTTGTCTTAATAGACCTTCCTAAATAACATTTAATTTTTAGCTAGGAACTATACTGAATCATGATGCTTACCTTCCCCTAGGTCAATATCATGGATATATCTTGCATCCAGAAATATTCTCAAGCTGTGTACCTACTGCTGTAGTTAAGAGTTATGCCAGCTAAAGAACCAGATTTATCAACAATTTGGAATGACAAAAAAAAAGAGTACTGAATTTATTTACATTTTATTTTCCCTCATCCTATCCATTACTACTTGCACACAAACTTTCAGGGCATTCCTACAATTGTTTGATAATGTTGCTTCAAAGAAAGTGTTACCAATATTTTTACAACATATGGCTCCAAATCAATTAATGATTTGTCCTAGCAGAGCTCAAAAGAACCTTGATTTTCACAAATCACATTTTGGAGAGATAGTTCCCAAGAAAAACCATCTAAAAGTAGGCGTTGGACCTCCCAATTCCTGAAACCAACAAGCAGTCAGAGGGATGCAATAACTGTACTTAAATCAAATAAGAAAACAGGAAAACTAAATCTAATTCTATTTCTATTCAAATAAAGATAATTTGTCAGGCTAAGGAAGTTACTTGGTGTAAAGCCATCTTAAAATTGGTCTAATTGGTCTAAAATTTGTCTACGTTATCCATTAATTTAGGACTGCCTGAAGCTGAAATATTTGCCCAGCCATACACTTTTAGACCCCTAGTTTGACAAATGAGGCTTTATTAAGTAATAGAAAGTATCTCTTTAATCAGAATGCAACTTTTTCTTCCTTAGAGAGTCCGTAGTAATATTTACAAGAACCTCCAGGTATAATCTGGTAAATATTATTAAGGCCTCTCGAAGGATAATATAAGGTATAAGGTACCTCTCTAAGGTATAATCCTGGAGGTTCTAGTAAATATATAATACAATCTGAGTAACCTTCTTTATCAAGAAGGTATTTAATAATAACACTGCTTCATACAAACTATCCAACTACATTCATAGGAATTATAAAGGAAACTGATACACTTTATCTTCATAAAATGAATATTTGATACTTCTATTTTGAATTAAAATAGTGTTCTAGTTAGATCAGATCTGGAATAAGAACACAAATCTAAATTTGGTGATACAAAAGGGAAGAGTAATATTCTCTTATCAAATATGTGAGAGACTACTAAACATACAAAAATTTCCTTGTGGTTTTTTTTTTATTTCTTTCAGAGAAGGCAAGTTTCTTAGCTTTGTTTTCTAATATAAACGACTAATGATGCAGTTTTTAGCTAGTGTAGATAAACAAGCTGAGGGTCAAATACCCCCTGCCATTTCTCTTTTATAGTAGTGAAATGCAGCCTGGATTTATGACCTACTATTTTAGTGTGTCTAAGTAAACTACTCTCATATTTGAAAAATAAAACATCTGTTCCTAGCCTGTAAATGCATAGTTATTCTTCGCTCCCATAAAGTCAAACAAGAATACAAATCAGCTTTAGATTGCAGTTCCGCTTGCTCACAGGATCTGATGTTCTTGATTCACTTCTCTTGGAACCATCTGTGTCATGAACATTTTCCTCTCACTGGTTTTCAGTAGCCAAAACTACTTCAGTAGTCTAACCTCATTTTCCATTGGAATCTTTCAAATCAGCACAGTTCAAATTATTTATAATATAACTTGGATTATCAATTATTAGCCCTGTTCATTTCCAAAGTTATATCAAGTCTTGCCAGCTGATTCTGTTTTCTTGTCAACCCATCAATTCTGACTACTCCATTTTTCTCACATGAAAATATCTGCTTGTAAGAAAAAAAGATATCTACCAACTTAGTTATGTGGGAGATTATATGAGGACTCAGCTGCCACATAATGTCACAATTGTATTTAAAACTACTGATTCCAATTATCAAAATCAGAAGATTGGAAATAGTTTTATGCTTTCCTTGAATCGGTTTAACTTCTCCTGTTTGGAATGACTTCAGAAGCAGTATATTCAAATCTGGATACCACCTAGAACTGTGTCTTCCATTTGATCTTCTGTTCTGTAAGTATCATATGCACTTCATTTATTATTGTACAGACTTTTTTGGGGGTGAGAATTCAGTAAGTGAGAGTGGATCTCTTCAATATTTTAATCAGCCCAACTAGTACATTTGGAGTGTAGGATGGCTTTGCTTTTCTCATTGACTATGGGTTTGTTAAGTGGCAGGACCTGGCTAATCTTGTTTGGAATATGAACTCAAATTGGATCAGACTTGATTAATACTTAAATGAGAAGTAAGTGAATTCTAAGACTCAAACATATATTGGAAAATTGAGTGCAAAGGGGGAACCATCCAAAACAGAATAACATTTTCTCTTTTTAAGAAAATTGCATAAATATGGACCAGGAACCCAAAACATCTTTCTCTGAACTTTATAAACATATAATTGCAATACAAATTTTATTCTAATACTACATTATTGTGTAAGGCAAAATCATGTTTCTTCTGCCCTAACTCCAGAGTTGGGAATACAGTTTTTATGTAAAATTCAGAAAATTGGATTTGTTTTAATCTTTCTCCATGTACTTTCATTTGCAGTTTTTTTCCTGCAGAAGCAATCTGTTCATTGTTCCACAATAATTCATACTCCTTCTGACAAGCTATTAATATTTTTTCCTTAATATTTCTGAACTCATTTCCTATTATTCTTTTCCAGCAACTTGAATTATTTCCTCACAAATCAAATTAATTTAGAGTAGCAATGCACATGACCTGCATTTCTGCAATAATTTTCAGCTTAGGTTATCTGCTGGGTCGGATACGTTCTTCCCACTCCTAGGAAGTTTTATCTGATAATTTTACTTGTTACTTCAGAGGCATACAAACAAAACTGCACACACACATACATGAATACATTTATATTCATAAAATATACATGTGTGTATGTGTATATGCACACACAAACATGTGTTACAATTTTATATATCTCTTACTGGCAAAGCTACTAAATTCAAGAACTCTTACTTTTGAATAGATTTGTAGAGGACTGTGTTTCAACTGGACTGGTTTTCTTATGATAAATGTTCACTTGCTATAATCTAGGGTGCTATTATAATCAAACATTGCTTGCATTTTATTACAATTTCTCATGCAAGGTATAATGAAGGATAATGCACATACCTTTAGAGCTCATTTTGAGTTTCAAAACAAGTTACAATGCAATCACCTGTTAACCACTTCATCCCATGGGCTTTTGTATAAAAAAAATCTAATATGCATGATAGCTCCTTGTTTATTTTCAGATCCATGAGCTGCTTGCCACAGCGACCTTGAAAGCAGATTCACACCTTGCAAAGTCCCTGACCTTGTAGTCATTAAAATCCAATCACACACTGGGCAGGTTTCCATATTCATTAAGACTGCAAGAAGATAGATTTGAACATGCCTCTGAAGTGACCAATACATTCATCAGCCAATTTTCATCTTCTTCAACAAATCCAGCTTGCTTAGGGATATTATGAGATTAATTGACACTGAAAATCTTTTACACCCAAACACTAGCAATGTTAAGCAGATGCAATATGTTCCTAATTAAAAAGGTTGTGATCAAACGTAAATTGTCAATTAGATATTGTCCTGTAAATACCTGCAGAAAGTTATAAGAACAATCTCTTCTCTTCATCTTTTTGATGTAGTAAGAAAAAGTAGAAGTAGAAGTAGAAGTGGTGTGGGGTTTTTCAGGGACACATTATCCAATTAAAATATGCATTATATAACATATATAAAAAGTTTGTAACATATGTCTTGTTACTGATTGTAGTATACCACCCAGAGTGACTTTATCTTTCTTTGAGATGAGCAGCTCTATACATTTAATAAATTAGTGCAAATCAGAGGGCCTTCTATAAATTTATTTTTTCCTTTCAGAAATTTAGTGTGATATAAAGTATGGATTTTTGAGGGGAGAATAGTTTAATTCTGATAGCCACGTATTCTCCAATAAATAATTTTTCCTAATTTGACAGAAAATATAGGCAATCGGTAATCAGTAACTATACATAGGTCTCTTGTTCCATGGGAGCCCCAGTCCTGAGGTGTGGTCATTAAATTCCAAGACTGTACTTGCTGTGGGAGAATGGACTACATCGGGGTGGGCAATTACGGCTCCTTCATGACTCGTGGACTTCAACTCCCAGAATTCCTGAGCCAGCATGACTGGCTCAGGAATTCTGGGAATTGAAGTCCAGAGTCATGAAGGAGCCGTAACTGCCCACCCCTGTCCTAACTTATGCCGCTTCTGTGGCCGATCCCTTTTCTGCCACACTAACAAAGATAGTGAATGGTGCTCAATTTACTGCAGGGCAAGTTAAAAAAAAAGATTGATGGGTCCCCAGATTTAGTTTGTCCTCTGAGATTCAACCGCTGTTGGAAAACAACCATTACTCCCCCTTACATGGGTTAGGTGAGTTTTAGACATGCTTTGAATGGTGGGTTTAGCCATCACTTATCAAATTGTCCAACCAATAGGCACTAAGGATGTATCTGGGATAAAGCAGGTTTTCCCAGTTTTACTGCTGATTTTTCTGAACATTGATATCACACTTTCTGAAAGAATATTAAACCCTGTCCCAAAGAGCCTGGCTAGGCAGAGAACAAACTGGAGAAAAAGGGAAGGAGAAGTGATTGATAAGGAGTAAGCTCATTCTTTACTACGACTGCTGGGCAACCAAAGAGAAGCTGAGTGATCAAGGAGTTCAGTTTGTTGGTTTGATTTGTCTTTCTGCCTATTCTGCAAACCAAGGTAGCATAGAGAACAAATTTAAAACACATTGTAACAGTAAAGTAGATCTCAATAGCCAGCAAGCCGAAATGCCAGAAAACAGGCACAGAGAACACAAGTCTTAAGGACTAGTTTTGATTTGTTTACTGTGAAAATGACAATAATCACTAGGGATCTACAAAATGTTCTAGGTACAAACCATTTTATTCACAGAAGAGCTGATTTCAGGTTGTCCATACCTGACTGAAATACAAGAATTTTGGGTGGTTTGAAATCAAACAGGGCTGCTTTGTCCTGATGTAGACCAAAGCATGATTGCTCTGGGCATCTTGGTTTGGGAGGAGCAGGGTTGGCTAAAAGAAGCAGAAGAAGGAAGACACTAAGAAGATAGCTGGCAGGCCGTCTGTTGCAATATCTATATTAGGAACTACTTCCTTGCAGCTGAGACTATTCCAGTAAAGAACAGAAACACAGTTGTTGCAAAGGCTAAGGGAAGGAAAGAAAGGTCCTGCAAAGATTGAAGGAGGCATGGCCTGCCAGGTTTACTGGGAATCTGTGGCAGTGGGAATTAAATGAAGGGGGGGAAATGTGTTGGGGAAAGTATGCATGTGAATGTAGAGCTACTAAGAAGGGGTGACGTATATTAGCCGTGCCTTATAACTTCTAAAGTCAAAGGCATTCCTTCATATTTTCTATCATCTGCATATCAAAACAACCAAACTCTTTTGAGTTTTGATTCTGTAGCCAATCTGAAAGGATTCGGCTGTTATCTCCAGAACCTAATGGTTTCTTCTGAGTTGGATATAAAACATATTTCTAATTTCATGTATATCCATAATCACCATAGTTATCTATGCAATAGGCAAAATGATGCCGCCTGAATTAAAGGAGAGAGAATACATAATCATGGTGGTCCTATTTCCTATTTTCAGGGGTACAGCACTGGACTAGAATTCTTTCAAAAGAGTACAGGATTTGTGTTTGAAATGCTCACCAGGGTTAATGGCTTGCAGATCTTGCTTGCCAGCATGTCTTGTTCTTCCTCCATTGTTAACATAGAACATGTAAACCTATTTTGGCAATCCTTTTTTTTTTTTAGGATGCTTTGCATGTGGAATGGAAAATGGATTTAGAGTGTTTAATGCAGATCCACTCAAAGAGAAGGAGAAACAAGGTGAGATGGTCCCTCAGTATCTATTGCTGCTTTTCACTTCTAAATAATCCATTGGCATTATGATCTTGTGCCTGGAAGTTTTGAAGAAAATCCAAATGAATTTATTGTATTTTGCTCCCAAGTTCATAGGATTATAGCCTTAACATAAAATATTTGATTGCTAGGGAATTCTAAAACCTGAGGACAGTTCTCATTAACTATTCATGGCAGTATTGCTTCCTGACTTAAAATACTTATTCATAATGTATAATCGGGAAAAAAAACCTCTGAGCACAGTAAGAGAGAGCGTGCAAACATTTTAACAGAAAGAGACAAAAATGTGGAGTACGGCATGTAAGTCTAAATGTAATGTTAAATCTGAAGAGAAACCCCCTTTATTCTACATATATATTCTGACATTAGTAAATTCTGCATTGAATGTTTGATTTTATCTATATATGCTTTCCTGCTCTGCCCCTTAGAATTCCTAGAAGGAGGTGTCGGCCATGTTGAAATGTTGTTTCGCTGCAATTATTTAGCTTTGGTTGGTGGAGGAAAAAAGCCAAAGTATCCTCCTAATAAAGGTATGGTATTGAATATTAAATAGTATTTTTACTCTTGGGTTCAGTCTCAAAACTGCCACAGTGCTCTAACTGAATTGTATACTTCTTGTGAGTAGTTACAATTTAAACAAACGTGAGGGCAGTTCTAAGCTTTTCAGAAGGAGCCAATGAAACCAGTTATTTGTTATATCTTGGTCTGTTGTGCTTCCTATTTATGACTTTATGATTTGTATTTATAAATAAATAATAAACAGATGCTATTTATTGCATCTCTTAATCTGAGTATAATACAATAAAAAGGCACAATCTGGTTAGAGAGAGGGATTGGACACAAGAGGAAAGATGGGAAAAGGTTTAAGAATAGGATCCATAAAACTGAATGTAGGAATAGCTCAAAGAAATGTAGGGCATCAAGACTGGGGAATTTTGAGTTTGTAAGAGTTGTTATAAGTAATAGAAGTTGTAATTTGTTTCCATTCTGATTGGATCTCACAAATGTTGGAGTCCAACAACATTTTTTGGAGATATCCCAGTATTAGAAAACATATGGCCAAATTTTGGAATATGAATGTTTTGCTTTATCTATATAATGAGGTAATTCGAGATATAACTTCCTACTGGAGCTAGTCTATCAGTGTTGAAGGGATTTGTTTTAAAATTAATACTTCCTTTCTCTGCAGTGATGATCTGGGATGACTTGAAAAAGAAGACAGTTATTGAAATAGAATTTTCCACAGAAGTCAAAGCTGTTAAGCTGCGAAGAGACAGGTAAGTGCTCAGTTTGTGGAACAGAAGGTTCCTTTTATTTATGTTTATTTTGATTTGTTCCATTAGTTAGATATTTTTAAGGAAGGAAAAGGCTGTGTGTGTTCATTATTTATTAACACACTGAACTATTTTAAATATGATGGAACAAAAGAAGGGATACTGTACTGATCTGCTTCAGTAAACACAAATCATTCTCAATTTTACAGAACTTCTCTGGCAGAAAGAAGCATGAGCTCCTGCTTTATGACTACTTCTGATACACTTTTAAATAATTTTGGAAGCATTGCTGTAATAGCCTAAAGCAAAAAGGAGGAAACTTGGTCCAGGGTTGGCATAATGCTTTCCAGTACAATATGAGTACCGTATCTATATCAGTGCCTTTTCTCTTCCAGAATTGTCGTAGTTTTGGACTCTATGATTAAAGTTTTCACATTCACACACAATCCTCATCAGTTACATGTCTTTGAAACTTGCTACAACCCTAAAGGTACGTGTTCTCCCTTACAGAGAAGACATATTGGTTCGTGTTTTGTTGGCATTATGCTTGGAGGGAGTGTCAATTGTTGTTGCTTATTTGGCATATAGTCACTGTTCCTAAAACAGCTTGGCATTTTCTATTTGGAAAGCAAATGCTCTGTTACTGAGCTCAGTAAGATATGTTATCCCCATGGCATGGGGTGGCAGGGCGTAGCGGCCATTTGTCTTTATCTTGGGGTTTGAAAAGAATCTCTTGGGAAGGTTCCACTAACATATGGCATTAAATGTAATTCTGAGGTTTTATTATTGCCAGGCCCCAAGAACCAACAAAGACACATAGAATTACTTGTGAGCAGCAGCTTTTATTGCTCCTCACCTATAGAGAGAAATCTTGCCAAACTAAAGCAACTATTTGCATCGCTATAGATACACTTTGGGAATCATTAAGGGAGGAATCTCCTTGATTCTTTTTCTCCCAACCAACCTTTCCATGCTTCACTACCTCTTTGCCCTCCGGATGGAGCCCTTCCCACCTGGAAATCCAGACTACGTTTCACCACAATTACAGATATTAATGTTTCTGGCTACATAATGTTAATATATATTATACATGCAGAACTATTTTTTGCTAATCTTAAATCTAAACTACTGATAGAAGACATATTTGTACTTCAGGGTTGAACTGTGGGGTCCTTGGTGCCTCAGCTTGGTGACTTTCCTGTGGCCATTTCATTACCAAATGAAGTAGCAAGTACATTGATGATGTTACCGAGTTTGGTAATGAAACACCTGCAAGGAAAGCCCCAAGTTCAGAGAGGACAAAGAATCTCACAGTAAATCTAAAGCGTAGCTTACTCTGCGAAATGGCTCATTAGTCTGAGGACATTAAAACGTTTTTAGGTGGGATGGTCTGAGAGATACTGTAGTAAAAACAGCTGTTCTTTAATACTTGCAATTGTTTATTTTAGGTCTTTGTGTCCTATGTCCAAATAGTAATAATTCCCTACTTGCATTCCCTGGAACACATACTGGACATGTGCAAATAGTAGATCTAGCAAACACTGAAAAGCCTCCAGTAGATATACCTGCTCATGAAGGAATCTTGAGTTGTATAGCCCTAAATTTGCAGGGAACAAGAATCGCTACAGCATCAGAAAAAGTAAGCAAAATGTTTTCTTATATAGTTAACTGGAGAGCCACACAACGATTTTGAACGTGTTCATATAAATTTTGAATAGTGTCTTGATAACAGCCAGCGTGTCATTCTTTTATTTATTTGTTGGTTGGTTGGTTGGTTTATAACATTTATAGGTTGCCCATCTTACCTCAAGGTAACGCTGGGTGGCTTACAATCATAAAATATAAAAAATTTATTAACTGAAAACACAAAAAAGTTAATATAAAATCCTGAACCCCATAGCACAATTAAAAGATGGGGAGGGCAGAAGCAGGATGGGATGGCAGGTGGTATCCGTTCTTACCATAATCAGCCGCCTCCATGTGATATTTCCCCATTGGGACCCCAGCCCAACTGGCAGAGCCAGGTTTTTTAGGGTCTTCTGGAAGGTCAGGAGGGTTGGAGCTGAGAATTGGAAAGCAAGATGTTCCACGGGGAAAGTGCAGTGGCAGAGAATTCCCTTCTGGATCCCATCAGTCAGAATAACCAGCGGGCCACCCTTAGATTCTAGGCTGTCATCAAGGCTTCAGCATTTTATATTTTTAGTGTTGGAGAAATGGGAAAGTAATTTCTAAGATCTCTGGATTATGGTAAATTGACAAAAGTGCCAGTTAGTAGACATTGTTAGATCTAAATTAAATTAAATTGAACTGGAGTAGCTTCTTTATATTCTTTGTGTATCCAATGATTCTACCATTATAAAGCTACAACTTGGTCTGTTCTTCACTGTTTTACAAAACGTATTATTTGTCTTACACAGCTGAAAGGCTGTGTCAATTTAAAACTTCAGTTCAGGAAAATCTTTACTTTTAAAGCCAATTTCATCTGTGTCAAGCATGTAAGAATTCCTGCACACTCCTTTGTTAAGTGAGGACTGTCATTCGTTAGGCGTGCACCTGTTCGCAGCTTCCTGCCAGCTTCCAATAACCAAAGTCAGTGGGAAAGCTGGCAAGAACTTGCAAGTCCAGGTGGTCCACAAAGAAGCAGATAAGTGGTTGCTGCCAGGTGGTGGGGCTCTGAGTGGTGAGGCAGATGTGGCACAAGCCCTGTGGTGTTTAGGGTGGCTGCTGCCAGGGAGAGATGCTGCAGTATGTATACCCTGGGGCTTGAGATGGCTGTTGCTGAGTGGGGGAATAGGAATCAGGGGAGGCATGAACAGAGCAGCAGGACTTGGGGTGGTTGCTGCAGGGTAGGAACAGGTGCACAAATGATATGGGAGATGTAGTGGAAGCACAACAAGACTTGGGAAGGGTGTGTGGGTGGCCAGCTAGGAGCAGCACAAACATAAAAGGGTTGGGGGGAGGTACATGGGTGAGTGAGACTTCTTATCCAAAGAACTTGTAACTTTCCCTTGACTTTGCTTGGGGAAAGTCAACAAGAAAGATTGCAAATTGTGACCGTGGGACACCGCAACGTTCATTAAATGATTTTGGGTCACTATTTATCAGCCCAGACCCCCTTGCAGAATTGTTATGAAAATAAAATGGAGGTGACCCCCGTATATTGAAATTGCATTCAGATTTATATACCGCCCAATGGCACTTTATAGCACTCTCTGGGCAATTTACAATGTAGAGCCTTATTTGCATATTGGCCCCAACAATTTGGCTCCTTATTTTACAGAAGGCTGAGTCAGTCTTGAGCCCCGTTGTGGGCAGAGTTTGCCTGCATTACTGCAATTAATCAATGTGCCATCAGGGCTCTGGATATAGTACTGAAATCTTCAGAGGAAACTCACTATAAATGTAAAAGGCAAATGAAGTCAAACATCAGTCAGTTTTGACCAGTTTGACTAGATCAGCTGGTTACTAAATTTTGTGGTGATAGGTGGACTTGGAGAATGTTGGAACCAAATTGAGGATGTCCCTCACAGATGTTAACAAAGAGAGAGGTCTTGTCTGTTCATAGATTCTGTTCTGAGAGTTTCTTGATCAGTAACACAGCATCAGTTTTCCTTAAAAGCAAAAATCACCCATCACCCTAAATATTCCTTGGAAATAAGGCCTGAGCTGACATGTTTGTGAATTCAAGTCTTCTGTTCCAACATCCGTTTCACTGAAGGTCAAACTATCAGTAAAAGGAAATGCAGGCAAGATGTATTTGGGGGAGGGGGTGTGCAAAGTCAATATATGGCTATCAGGAAGTATACTTAAGAGTTAAAAAGACTGAAGAATCTATTGGTTTAGTATTGCTTTCCACAACTTCAAAAATTGTTATTCCTTTTCAAGGGGACCCTTATAAGAATATTTGATACTTCATCTGGGCATTTAATTCAAGAGTTGCGCAGAGGATCTCAGGCTGCCAATATATATTGGTAAGTTTTGCTTTGCTGAGTAATCATTAGAGAAGTAGAGAACCTAGGAATAAAGGAGAATTTTTAACTGCACATGGAGAAGATGGTTCCTGTGACATTGAATGTAAACTATTTAAATATTGTGCCATTTCCATTTACAATTTGTTAACATTTAAAATTATTTATTAATTCAAACTTGTTCTAGCTGCCCAATTCCAACAGATCAACAGCTTAGTACGAGGTAGGATGTCTTTAAAAAGCAACTTGTTCCATGACAAACATGGGATAAAGAGATATGCTGCTTCTGATCTCTCCATTAGTATAAACTTCAACCAAGATGCTTCTCTTATCTGCGTATCAAGTGACCACGCCACAGTACACATTTTTGCTGCAGAGGATCCCAAAAGAAATAAGCAATCAAGGTAAGGGGGCTGGGACTAGCAGGATTTATGTGTAGTTAAAAATGACTGAAAAAATTTGGTAGAGATTATTTGCCATTGTACACTGAGAGCATATGCACCGAAGACAAATTCCTTGTGTGTCCAATCACACTTGGCCAATAAAGAATTCTA
>JAEANM010000861.1:0-31456 GCA_017656035.1 Myanophis thanlyinensis
GCTCTTACTGAAATAAATTTCCAAATATTTTGCTTTCATGGCTCTCTGAGTCAAAAAGGTTCCCAACCCCTGATCTAGAAGATAAGTAGTAAGGTATGGCTGAAGCCTATGCTATCCGACAACAAATTGTCCAAGAGTTTGCTCTTTCTGTATCCACTAGGACTGGCTACTATGTGAGCCTTGGAGGAGATGACTATATTATTTCTAAATCTGCATAGTTCATCGTTGTCAAACTTGTGGCATCATGTTGCTGCCACAGGATGTTTCATGACATTTTCATTTGTGGAGCTGGGGTGTGCATGGCCTGCACATGATGCATCTGGCCTGCGGGCTGCCAGTTTGACACCCCTGGCATAGATCGTTGTACTGGAGATTTCCTACTTCTAATTACTGTGAGATACAGTTGCCTGTATTTAACACAGCTTGATCTTCAAATTGGGGAGAGCCACGGATGTTCTCTCTGGGATTAAAATATTGTTTTTTAGAGAAAGATAAATTCTAATGTCCCTGCCTTGCTTTTTTTTTGGTTGAAAATTAGTTGCCAGCCAGTGATTTAAAACACAGTGGGATACCCTACAGCTTATGTGCAACGCACCTGAGACTTTGATGACATCAATTGGTCTTTTCTATATTTGCCAGCAGAATCCAGTTTACCAATGAAATCTGCAGACATCGCAAAAATATCTATTCAGCTGTTTGAATTCCAGCTAGATTGTTTTGTGATTTTAAAGAAGCAAGGAGAGCTTATTTTTATGCTTTTCTTTCTCCCTATCTTTGCCTGCCTATTAACCTACTAAGGCCCTTTTACATATTGCTAAAGTTAATAGGTATTGTGCAATTATACTACTCTGGATTAAGATTGCATTCCAATATGCTGCCACTTGAATTAAGTATGTTAGAAATATGGTTGAAAATTAATATTTGGCTGGGATTTCTCTTTTTACTTCTCCCTCTTTGGGGCCTTGCTTTCTTTTCTTGGCTCCATAAACTTTTAAAATGCAACTGTTGGAATGCTGTTCAAAGTTTTATGTTGCAACCTAGTTTGACAGGAAGAAGTTGTTTTGAATGACAGCCAGAAATTTTTAAGATAGCCATGCAAATACTTAAACCTGAAATAGTGGGTTAAAGGATGAGACTTGCTCATTTATAGTCATACTGAAACAAGTGTTAATATAGACCACAATAGGCTATTCAACTCTTTAGAAAACTGATAATTGTGAAGTTCTATCTTTGGTCTGAAGCTAGGCAAAACTTCCTGTATAAAGTGAGTAATACCGACACATGCTTTGGTAAGTTTTGCTTCCCTCAATAAGTGGACAATATATGTAACCACATGGTTTACATATAATCATAATTTGTTTAAATATTGTACAAAATTGCTTTAGAATTCCTGATTTGTGGTTAGCTTGTTTATCAAGTTTTGGTCTAAATAACTCAGTTTAAATACTGCACTTAACCATTATTTAATGAAACTCAATGGCTTAAACCAGTCTTTCGTAACCTGTAATAAGAAACTAATTTAAATCGGTAATAAGTATGAAATGTACATACTATTAATTGGACCACTGGACTGATGTTGAAATTTCCTACTTGGCAAAATCCTGTGAAATGTTTCTCTAGTAACAGGAAAAAAAAGCAAAGCCACTGTGATATAAGGTTTATTCATGAGAATACCAAACTTTGCAGAAATTCAAAAAGAATATTTAAAAGTTCTCAACATTTTAAACCATTCTCTAAGTGGAGAGATTCATCTTTTAAAAAAAACTACAACAAACGCAGAATATGTGATGCCTTCAGAATGTGAATGTTGACATTCTGTTCAAAAGATTAGTTAGATTTATGCAGATTATCTTGTTTGAGTTTCTTGAAGTTTTGGATATCCACTTGTTAAAAATTAATTGACCTTATAGCATCTTTCTGAGAACAAAAGAAAAATGGTGAACCATATACAGAATTTGTTCAGAGAAATAAACTAGTATTAAAAAAAAAACCTAAATTTACAGCTGCCTTTCAATGCTTTATTTCAGCAGATTTTATTCATATAGTTTGGACTCGTCTTCTTATCCATGCACAGCCTTGATTATGATTATCTCAGGTTATAAAGATATGCTTTGTTAATATGATAGCAGTCATGTAAATTGTTGTACACAGCTAAAATACTGCATAAATCTATTGAGCTAGGTCTTTCTGTTACTCCTCATTTTACTTTTCAAAATTCAGTTACTGCCTGAAAAGATTGATTTTCATTCAGTAACTGAGTTTGGGGGGAAAAAAATTTGTACAAAGATATCAACTGAAATTGGGAAATCAGTTAGGAAATTACAATTTTCTCACGTTTCAATAGCAATAGTACTTAGGTTACATAAGACCCCATAGTGCTTTCCAGCCCTCTTTTAAGAGGTTCAGAGCTAGCATATTGCCCCCCAAAATATGGATCCTAATTTTACCAATTTTGGAAGGATGGAAGGCTGAGTCAACTTTGAGCCAGTCTGGATCGAACTCCAGGTTGTAGGCAGAATTTGCCTGCAAAACTGCATTCTAACCACTGCACCCCAGGCAAGATTGTTTCTATAAATTGATAAACCAGAGGCAAGCGACTATCACAAAGGGGTCCTGATTGAGTCTGCTATACCCCTCCCTCCAAGACAACTATATCTATAAACCAACTATCTCCAGCTGTTAAGAAGTAAGTTTGCTGGTTATAAGTTCCAGTTCATGCTATCCATAGAGCTTATAAACCGTATAAAACAAATCATGAGCTAAGTGCATGATGCTTAGATCATAAACAAGCTGTTTTGTAGGTATGCAACTTTGCAGAAGGAAATGGGGCACATTGGATTTGGGCTAGGCTGACCATATTTGATAGCCAAAAAAGAGGACACGGGGGGGGGGTGTCGTCGGGGGGGTCAGGGCGGGTCGGCGGCGTCAGGGGGACATCGGGGGGGTGGGCAGCGGCGGCGGGGGCTTCCCTTCGCCGGAAATCGACCGCAAATCCAGACTCAGCTAAGAAGCAAGAAGCTTGTTCCAGGACCTCTTGCTGGAGCCTCTCGCTTTTCTCCATTTGCCCGGACATGACATCGCCACTTTTACGTCCAGTCCGGGTAAATTTATAAAATTTATAAAACCCGCCCGGACGCCCTGGACTGGACGTAAAAAGAGGACATGTCCGGGCAAAAGAGGACGGTTGGTCACCCTAACCACTAGGCCACCACACCACTCAGAAAGGAAATTAATAATTATCTTATATTTCTAGAGATCATAAACTATTTGAGCAGCTAATGAGTTGTTCAACAGGCAATGGCACCAGTAAATACAGGCTTTCCAACTTCCCCTGAAAAGCTGTAGAAAATCTGAAAACCTGAAAAAAAAATCACTTTTCTGAATTCAAAAATTATTTTTCCTTATGAGGACACAGGAGACAACTGTTAAAAAAATAAATTCTGGCTCACATTATGCTCACACATGTTTGGATAAGTATAAGAAATAATTTTCTCATATTTTCTCCATTGACAAAATTATTTGATGCTGTAAAATGTAACACGTTGAGAAAAAATATTGTTTATGCTATTACAAATAGCTATCCCAGGAATATGTTTGGTATTACTGTTTTTTTTTTATTCCCAAACTTTCAAAAGCTTCAAAAGCATGTTTGTTATTAAATTAAAAAGGACAATTTAGGAGTCCCACTAGACAGGTACAAGTTTTAAGATATAAAAATTGTTCCAAAACTGTTTGAATTGATCATACAACACAATTAAGTGGAACAGATTTTGTTTGAACTGAGTTGTGAATTATGCTCCTAGAAAATGAGAAATATAAAGATAATATTTTCAGTAGGTTAATATGAATATCAAAAAAACTGTTTTCAATACTTTAAAAAGCCCAGTAAGTAGAGCCAATGTTTCATCTTTTGATATTTAAATATTCTCTTAGAAAAATTCATACATAAAAAGATATGCAGACAATAACCGAGAATCTGATGTTTGTATACATTCTTTCTTTCTCTCTCTCTCACACACACAGTATATTGTGATCATTTTGTTTATTAAGATTAATGACTAATGAACCCAAATAAATGCTGTTTGTGGACCAATGTAGAGACTTCAGAGGCAAGTTTTTAAGATGAGATAATTTGCCAGCAAGAGTTTGTTAAAACAGCAGTCTCTAATCTAGTGTTTCTCAGTCTTGGAGACTTTAAGATATATGGACTCCAACTTCCAGAATTCCCAAACCAGCCATTACTGCTAGGGAGTTCTGGGAGTTGAAGTCAATATATCTTAAAGTTGTCACGGCTTTCTAAAGGCAAACACAGAAAGAATGAGGAAAAGCTTCTTTCCACAGGCAATGCAAACACTAAACCAGAAACCACAAGAACACTCAGAACTATAACAAAACCATGACTCTACCTCACTCCCCCCTTCCCACTTCCCAACTTATTCCTACCCTACCCTCCCATTTGCTTAACTTACTTGCGGTTGCGTAAGCATTTCACTGCATATCGTACCATGTTTGACTGTGTATGTGACCAATAAACTTTGAATTTGAATTTGGCTGAGGAACACCATTCTATGCTTTCCAGAGACATTGGTCCCCACAAGATGGGTAATCTGCCATTGGTGCTTCTTTAATGGAAAGTACATAATCATCAGCTAGCATACATAGTTATGGTATAAATGGAAAAAGCTGTTCTTCAAGTTTGGGGTCAGGCTGCTAGTGGAAAATATGATAGATGGATTCATACTATAACCACATTTATCAAAGTGACACTGCTACTCAAAAACCTTTAGAATCCTTATTTTTTGGGAAGTGAAATACTAACATTATTTAATTCTGATTATATTACCTTTAGCTTTTTACAATATTTCTTCCTAATACAACTTCTAGTTGTAATAGTCACAAACAACTTTATGGCAAATATAAGATACTGAATAATTGCTCTGTCTACAACTTCCTGGGTAAATTCTTTGTGTTCATGTTTTTTCCACTTGTGTATCATCAATCTGCATTGCATAGCAGCAATTTAAGCAAATTTCAGTTGAACTGAAAGCAATATTATTTTTAAATTTTGTTTTATAGCAATATTTAATATATGTTATTTTCTATTTAAAATACTGTATCTCCATTAGATTCAACTAAACAGTCAAAAAGGACTTCAGTTCTTGATTAATAGAAATATTTGCACAATTGAGTATACAAAGAGTTAAAAAAAGTTGTTCTGCTTGATGATGGGAGGCTGGATTGCTTTATTTGTAGTTAGCTTATCGTTATATTTGAATCTAGCCTATTTTGGGTCCCTCCTCCCCCCCCCAAATCTTGCCTAATAATCAAGAGAAAGGAAAATCTAATGAAATAGTAGTAATTAAGTTTAAAATAGATCCACTTAAGCAAATTTTTGAGGAAAACCATTGAAATATTTGCTACATGTTTCTTTGGACTTCACTTCAGCAAGCTGATTGACCAAGGCCCACAAAACTCTGGTCCTAATGTCACCTGCATGTGGTTGACTACTATATCTGCTTATGAAACCTGGCTTCCCACAAAATATCTGGCTAAAGGACCTGTAATCAGTGTGGAATGGATTTTAATTAAAAGTTGGCATATATTTGAGCTCTGAATATAGCTCCTTGTTGCTCTCTTGGTGATTTTGGAATTTTGGATATTGCACCTTGTCCTTTGGCGATCTAGTCTCTTTTGATATGGTTCCTTGTGGCTCAAAGATCACCAAGAGAAACTAGAACAACGAGAACAGCAAGACCTATTTATACAGACAAACCATGGAAGAATAATGTGATTTCCATTAACATAAATGGACTAAATTCAGCAGCAAAGAGAAGTAAAATTTTAATATACTAAAGAAATGGCAATTAGACATAATTACAAGAGGTGCCTATTGTTAAACAGCAGGAGAAACTTTTGGACTGTCCAAAATTAGGCAATAAATTCACATCCGTAGCAGTGCAAGGGAGAAAGAAAGGAGTAGTGTTTTACATAAAGGAAAATATAAAGGTGAAACAGATATATGCAGTTGAAGAGGGAAGAATGTTGATAACAGAAATATTATTTGATTCAAAGCAGATTCTTCTGGTAGGGATCTACACACCTAATACTAATCAACAGGTCTTTTTTAAGAGTTGACATACATTGTGCCTTCAGAATCTCCAAACAACTAGAAAACCTCACTTCTTGGGAAAAAATAAAGCTGAAAACAAACTGAATTACTAGGAGGGTATGAAATTAGACTGTATGTATAAAAAAGTAATTCAAACATTACAAGGTATTTTTCATTTAGTTTGTATACATAGATGAATATTGAACCTTAAGACAACTGAATGCAATACATAGACAGACAAAGGAAATCTATCAATCTACCTAACATTTGTGGGTCAGTTGTTAGGTTCTTTCAATTTGACATTGGCTGCCAAATGCCCCTCTGTTGATTGGGGATAAGCAATGTAACTTGTTGCTAGAGATAAGGCCACTGAAGATGATGATCATTTGTGCCCATTATCAAGTTGGACTATATTATCACATTAGATGGATAGTAATACCATTCACATATGAGACAATCTGAAACGCATATCCTTTAGGAGAGTAAAGGAAGAGGATTATATAAAGACTTGTTTGCAGAAGCTGAAATAAAAAGGTCAATTATATGTCATACAGGTTGAGGACTGGGTTTCAGACAGATTGATGTCATCGGTGGAAAGGCCACCATTGGCTATGCTGGATCATTTTATGCTTTCAAATATAATATGGAATTCATTTTTAATTTCCAAAGGAATGTGGTATACTTAACAACAGTTCACAGGTGAATCTGGGGGGGAAATGCTATTATATTTACAATTACATTTACAACTCATTTAGATATTAGATTCTGAATATGTACTTAGAATGCTCTTCAGAGAAAATTAACTCCCTAAATGATATTACAGAGAGTTACACTAAGTAATACTCAGTAATATTATGATAATCGTATTCCCAAGTTTATAGTTTAAAAGATTAGCTACACTGAGAAAAAATAAAGGGAGAAGGGGGGGGAAGCATGTGTTTTAATTTAAAAATTCTTATTAATGGGTTTGTTTCTTTGTCTTTTCTGGCTAGGAAATCCAGAACATGCTTTCTAAGTAAATGTCTCTCTGGTCATCATAGGTATCCCTTGGCAAGGTAGAAATCAGTTATTCTTGCTTATAGACTACTGAATCCAGAGTATGTTATCCTTAATACTTGACTCTACAAATTATTTCATCTTGTTTTTATAGAGTTTTCTCTGATTAAAAAAATATCTCTAGGTTGAATGATACTAATCAAGATTCAGAAGAAAAGCAATCATACCCAGCCTTATTTTTCAGGGAGGCAGCTCCACCAGAACACAAAAATAGACAAATGCAGACAATTGAATATTGGCTTTAGCTCAAGTGCAAGCAACCCCTATTTTGAAAAAACTGCATTATTTATTATTCCTCTTGTTATAATGCTAGATCAAACTATGGCAACTTTACGACCTATGGACTTCAACTCCTAGAATTCCTGAGTCAGCCATGGGAGTTGTATTTTGGGAGTTGAAGTCCACAGATTGTAAAATTGCCATAGTTGCCCATCTCTGAGCTAGATGAAAGTCTGGAATGAGTGTAAATTTTTGTTCCAATATATAGTGTGGAATTACAAACTAACATGATAGGTGTTATTGAAACTGAAAGGGTGCTGAAGTGAATGGTATAAGATAAAGGTAAATTATCTAAAAGTATTTTAAAATGCTTATTAAAATGGTGCATTTTAAGTGGTGCTGCCACAAGATAAAAGGATAACCACAGAACTAAAGAGCACTAATTAGAGATATATGTACTAGATAAACTGACAATGCACTGATCTCAGAATTAACATGGTTGTTTGTATCAATTACTGGAGAATATTAGCAGGATTGTGATTTATGGCCACTGTGAGAATTGAATTCTGTATTAGAATTCCAGAGAATTTTGGAATAGTTCTGATGCAACTCAATTTTTTTTTGTTAGGATGATATTTCTTCAAATCTACTCACCATACAATACTCATACAATACTGTCTCTTGAGGTAATCCTGATGCAGCAATCTGTCTCTGCCATACATAACTTCTGTGTCAGGGTTCCACACAACATCACCAACGCAATCAGAATTCCAGAGAAGCAAAGTCCAAAGAATAAGATTTTATTGAAAACATTGTCCTGGTACGGTCTGTTGAACTCCCGAATCTAAAGCTTCCGGGATTTCTTCCCCCAACTCAAACTTAAAGTTCCATCCCATTAATTATCACATGTTAATTACTGTCCAACCATTTCAAAAAAGGAGTCCAATGACTTCCGAAGACGCTTCCCATCCCAGGTGCGAAGCGCCAAAACAAATTCTCATTTAACTAAAGTTAAAAAATGAAAACAAGATAAGAAGTTGCCATTTCTACCTTCCCCTTCATCCTCTCAGCGACCTTGCAACAGAAAACATGTAAATGTGTCAAGATCTACATGGCCTGAATTTTACTGTGTAAAATGGCCTGCATAATATAAAATGGAACACACACATAACATAAATGTCCTTTTGGATCTTGACATTCTGTTTGAAGTAGGTTCTGGTTATATTTAGGTAGAACTTCTGAAAAAATAATCTGAAAAAGTAGTTCCAAAGGGTTATAGTGAAAAACATCAATAGGTTGCCAGATCTGCCAGCTCATAATTTTCCTGTGTGCTGTATTGTAAACAGTAGGTGCAAAGTTCAATTTCAAACACTATAGGTATGAAATTATTATAGATGCTGAACAGTGGAGCAGTTACTCTTTTTAATGAATTAATTACACTTATACTTGTTAAAATCCCTCAGTGATCTCAGCAGGAAAATAGCATCAAAGAGAGACGGACCAAGCCCGGGGGGAGGGGGGTTGTCAAGCAGGGAATTAGTCTGGAATCCATGTAGTCCCAAGCGGGTGAAATAGTACCCTTTGAATCTGTTGAACTTACCTAATATGCTCCAAGTGCAAACCACCAATCTAAGAAGACTCCTATGTAAAGCCTTGAGCAATAGAATAACTAATTGAATTATTCACATGTGAATCTTATTGTTCATGCCTAACAGATATAACATACTAACATTCAGTCACAGTGCAATTAAATATATATTTTAAAAACTAAAAACATACAAAAACCCAAGCATCCCAAAACAATTGGTTGTCACTTCTCAAATCCCCCTAGGAAGAGCTCCATTTTCAGTTGTTTCTGGAAGGCAATTTTAAGGATCATCAGTCTGGAATAAAATAGTTGTATGGGAGAATTTTCACTCTTGCATAATATTTGTGTGTAAGATATTGAGAGAAATCATGATGCCTCAGATAAGATTGCATTTGTGTTGGTCTTAGGCATGAAGAAACTTTAGTTAAAAGAGGCAACTCAGGTACATCCTGATGGCAGCTTTTATATCAATCTTATTATACACCATCAGAATTTCAGCACTTTTATCTTCTCCTTTGTCACTAACACTAATGCTCAGTGCAGCTAACAGTAAATATATGGAAAGCAGATAATTTGGCAGAAAATTTAATAGGGCAATCCATATCTTTCCTCACCAACTTCTTCAATTTTGATACAAGAAAACAACCAAGTAAAATCATGAAAAAGATTTGTAAAAGCCAGGATGAATGTACAAGCACCTCTAATTCATGCAATCAGTCTAATGTACTAATAGCAAAAATCCTGCTTTTAATATCAGTCAACTGAGATTGAATTAAATGCAAAAACTGCAGCAATGGATTTTTTTAAAGGTTAGTCTCTTGGTTTTACTTTTAAAATATTCTAATAATTACAGTACAGATAATATTACACATTTTCCTGATTATTTCTATATCTGTATAGTCTATATTTCTATATTATTTTTATACCATTCATCTTCTAGTGTTTAATAGGTCAATACAAATGTAATGTCATTATTCACCTCCTTAACATTCCTTGACTCTAAACATTTTTTTTTATGATTATATATGTTGATCTCGCTATCTCCTACCTTCTTCTCTAAAATATTTCTCCAATTTCATATTAAATAAGTGCTATAATTCAGAAAGCAATAAAGGAATTATGTGTTTATTTTATTTATTATTTATTAATTTAATTTATATACTGCCCCCTCTCCCAAAGGACTCAGGGTGGTGTACAGCCATTAAAAACACATAGAATAATAATTAAAAATCAATTAAAATAATTAAATTATGGCCAATCGATTAAAATACAGTTAAAAGTTTTAAAACTCCAATTAACAAAAACCCCGTTACTTTAAAAATCAATTAAATATAGATTTAAAATTCAGTTTAAAATTAATTTCAACCCTCAGGTATCAGGCCAGGCCGGCTCATTGAAATAAGTGGGTTTTCAGGGCACGTCGGAAAGCCCGGAGATCCGTAATAGTACGGATCTCCGGGGGAGGTTCATTCCATAGGGAGGGGGCCGCCACAGAGAAGGCCCGAACCCTCGGGGTTGTCAGACGACATCGTCCCAATGGTGAAACCCCAAGGAGTTTGACTATATTGTACCCCTAATCTTCTCTCCCTTTTTCCTAATCCTTTATCTATGCCTCTGCCTCATTTCTATCTTTAGAAAAGTTCCTCTAAGCATCATCCCTCCTTTTCCTTAACAATCTTATCTTTCCCTTAACTTGCCTATCCTTTGCGTGTTTCCTCATTATGTTTCTGGTTCTATTGCCCTCTAGTTTCTTCAAAATCTCTGATCACAAGTATTGATTAGTTGAGTATTGCTCCTAAAGATATAGGACACCTAATAAGGCAGAACAAGAATAACACCTTAAAAGGCAGAACAACATTGCAATCTAAACTTCATTGATTGGAAGACTGGACTGAAAGGAACAAGGTATTTTTTTTAAAAGAGAAATAAAGGGATACACATAAAAGATGGAGATTCATGGCTTGGAAACATTGCGTAAGCTAAGGACTTGAGAGTGATCATTGAGAACAGGTTGAACATGAGACAGGAATGTGAGTCAGCAGCTAGGTCTGGCACATTTCTCGGCTGCATTGGGGAAAAATGGTATATTAACTGCTTATTTCCCTTTACTTTGTAATGGGAAGACCACATTTAGAGTACTATGTATGATTTTGGGTACCACTCTTCCAGATGGATATTGACAGGTTTATAATAGGTTCAGAGGAGGCCACCAAAAATTATAAAAGTACTTGAAGGCATGCCCCGTGAAGACCAGGTGAAATAATTTTGGATGTTTCCTTTGGAGAAAAGAAGCCTGAGAAAAGACATGGTACCAGTATTTATGTATAAAAAATAGTGCCATAGGAAGGATATTCAGCAACTATGGTGAATTGTCACAGACCTCCATGACCTGCAGCTAATTTATAAGGAAAAATATAAGGAAAGGTAAGTAAATAAATATAGTGGAAAATTTCAATGATAGAATGTATATGCCTATGTACATCTATAGAGCAGTATATCTATGGAGGTTTAATTGGTTTTCTGCACACTGCAAAGGATTTGACTGGATGATCCTGAAGATCCCTGGCAACTTCACAATTCTATGATCTCACAATTCATACATAAAAGAATTGCTCTTTAATGGAATGGTATATGTAACTCTCATTGTCATTGCAGTTGTATTCTAACATTTTAACTGAAGCACAAGTACAAAAATAAAGACAGAATATCAGTAGAGATAACAGTAGATAGATAGTAATCTATCTAAAATATATGCTAGTCAAAATGTAGATTTTTACATTTTTTTATATATGCCATGTTTGTATTTGTAGTTTTTGTCCAGTTGTTGTATGCTGACCAGAGTTGATTTTGGTGAGATGGGCAGCAGCACAAAGTTGATTAATAAATAAAAATAGACTGATAAGCTAAATTCTGGGTAAGTTGAGTACTGAGTGAGCAAACATATTCAGGTTGGATGGAAAATCATTATTGCAAAGTTGCTGTGTTTGTTAATTCTATTACAGAAAGTGTTTTGCCTACTAGAAGTCTTCTACCTATGTTATAAAATGGAGAAGGGATGGATTTCCCTGAACACTAAAACTGATAAAAGTCATAACCAGAGTTATCTGGGCATAAGGCAGGGCTGTCAAACTCCTGGCCCATGGGCTGGATGGCCGTGCCCACACCAAGTTTAGTGAAGGGGAAAAAAGTCCCAATACATCATGTGACACCGCCGTGATGACGTGAGTTTGACACCCCTGGCATAAGGTTCCTGAATGTCACAAGGAAGACAAATTAGTGAATAGGATCAAAAAGGATAATACTCCTTAGACCAGGAGTCCCCAGCCTCTGGGTTGTGGCCCACTACCGGGTCTTGGCCAATTTGGAATTGGTCAGAGCATGGAAATGCACAGTTCAACTTGTGCAAACAGCGGGCCAGTGGGCAATTGCGTGTATGCACATGCTGGCCTGATGCTCACACATGTCAAGCTGTATGTGTGCGTGTCGGCCCGCCACTTGTACAAGGACTGTGTGCATGCACACAGCAGGCCACCGCTCGCATGACCCAGTTTTCCTTCCCCCCACAGCCAGGCTGTCAAGCCACAAAGGTTGGGAACTGCTACCTTCAGCCATGGGCTGCCTACATTGAGGACAATAAAGTAAAACTCTTGTATCAAAAAATTGCTAGCTCCCGAATAGTCCATTTTAATTTTTCTTGTATCTCTCTCTTAAAAGTCCTTTGCACTCATAGGATGCATCCATAATTATCCAATGTAATATTCCTGCAGGATCTAATATGAAGCTAAAATGTATTAAGAATAATCCAGGAAGTATTAGTAAAGAAGAAACAAGAATGTAAGCATGTATCATAAAGACAGGTAGCCCTCTCTTATTGATTGCTTGTTTAGCAACTGTTCCAAGTTATGAAGGTGCTGAAAAATAAGATTGATGATTGGTTCTTAAATATCACAGCATCCTCACAGTCACCTGATCACAATTTGGGTGCTTAGTTGCTGATGTACACTTAGGATAGTTGCAACATCCTACAGTCATGTCATTGCCATTTGCAACTTAACAGCTGGCTTCTGAGAAACAAAAACAATGGGAAAAGTGGCAGGAAGTTGCAAGTTGTGATTATATGATCTGCACTTAATTACTATGAGAATTTTCCTAACCACTGTTAGAACTGAGGTCATAAATCAGGCATAGTCACAAGATGTTTCCCTTTATGATTTCTCTGATGATCAGGGGTGTGGCACAAAAGCAACACAGCCAGAGAACAGGTTTAACTTCCCTTTATTGCTCCAACAGTGCCCCTAAATGTCCCCACATTCATTACGTCCTGGAGCAAAGCTCTCACAGGCACCTTCAGAAGCCTCTGGCGCGAGTAGTCCAGTAAGCCAGGTTAACCAAACAGCAACCAGGGCCAGCAGTTCAATAAACCAAGTTAGCCAAACAATAACCAGAGCAAGAACTTCAGCAAAGCAGGCAAACTGGGTAAGTCCCACAAGACAGAGTACAGCAATCTCTAGGCGTTGGCAAGTGTACATAAGGCTTGTTCCCAACAAATGCCCCTCCACCTTACATCTGCCCCCAGGTGTGCCTTGTAAAAGGGGGAGGGGCACTCTCCTTCCTCATAGCCAGCTCAATCTGTATTAGTCTCGCCTTCTCTCTTTTCTCTCCTTGCTCCCTAGGATCAGGAAGGGGAAGTCCTTGCTCTTCTCCTGAGTTCTGTCTATCCTGCTCCTTCCTGTCTGCAGGTCTTGCTCGGACTGATTCTGCCCTTCCCCAGTTTCCTCCAAGGCCAATGGAGCTGCCATTTCCTATCATTTCTCAGTGATAGAGCTACTGGTCCCAAATGCAGTTTGGTAAGCAAGGACGAGCTGTAAAGAATGTACCTATTGTACTTTATAAATCACTAGAAAAGACAGAGAAAGCAAACTAGCTATGTTGCATCAGCAATATATATTTCTTGCAGTGCTGGCCATATATTTATTTATCCAAGCCATAAACATGTCATGCTTTAGGCAGCCCACCTGTCAATAACTTTGAGTAACCTTTAAAATACCATTTCAATTTATAACCATCTGGACATATTTACGAGTATTACAAGATAAACATTTGACTGCAATATGTTTCTTTTAAATAAATAAATAAGCAACTCCATGGGAGTGCATTGATGTATAACTTTTTCAAATCAAGGATGGTGTGCCAGAGGCTGCATTGCAAAAAGAAGAGGAGGGGGCAACACCCACCCTACATTTCATTTCCAATTTAAGTGGAATATAGGTAAAGTGATATATTTAAAGACATTGCTGTTTTTAATTCGGTAAAAGCTTTTGGAGTTCAATTCAAGGAATCACATACTGCCCCAAACCCTCAGGTGATGCACCTCTATGTTAAAATGACATGTGTGTGTTAAAGTCTCATCAAATCTTTAAAAAAAGATTTTCATAGATTTTTAAAGGGATTACTTTTGAAAGAGTTTGATGCCCTCTAGTGGCAAGATTGTATTATAACTACCAGATGGTTTTTACGTTGATCAGAAAAGTTATCTTTATCTTGAATATGTTTGGCTTTTAGAAGAAAATCTTATCAGTTATTCATAATGATTTAGAAATGACTCATCCCTTCAGTGGAAGGACATCATGGAAACAGCATGGGAAATCTGATGCCCTTTAGATATTCTGGATGATAATTCCCATCTCACTGCTAAGGCTGATATCCTAGTTCTCTCTGAGAAAGAAATGTGTAATTTTTTTTGAATTGCTAGAATTTGGGGGCTTATACTATGCTATCCAAGTATGTAGCAAGTGGAATTCTAGGTTTCCATGGATACATGGGATCAAAGAAAGACCACCCTGATATTACTGACATTTGATAAGAGGGTAATGCCCCTCTCTTTTATCTTGGCCTTCCGTACCCCCCAGGGAATAATAGAAGCTCTGACATAATGCCACCATTTCCATGCCTTAGAATGCCCATCTGTGCTTTGCAATGTTTAGTCTCCAATGCCAAGTAAAGCCTGAGGTGAAAGCTTGGCAGTAGATGACTCCATTTCAGGCAATGTGTTAGCAGATGAAAAATCTGCTGCTGTTTTCCGCCAGCTCAAATAAATTGAAAGAGATTTCTTAGAACATAATTGGGACAAAGAGCTAGCATATAACAAGAGTGAAACAGATGTAAATAAGAATGGTATTAGTTTCCAAAATGCATCTGTTTCCCTGAACGTAGGTACCTGCTACAGCAATTATAGTAAATTAACTGTCAATCAAATAACTTGGTTATTCCTGCCTAAACCTCAATGGTTTGTTTCAGGCAATTTGTTCAGTTCAAACATATATAAAATAAAGCTGGCTGGATTGGGGTGGAGGTACTCTAAGGCTAGCAAATCCCTACATAAGTCAGGTTGTATATGAAGTAGTTTCTTAATAAAACCTACTGTATTATCAAGCCACACAGATTAATCAGGTTAATATCTGGACAAAAAGTCATGAAGAAATTATAGGGCTATAGGATTGAAAAATTGGAAAAAAAATATCCTAAAAATGATGCTGATATACCCCCTTCACATTGCTAAAAAGAAAACATGAGGTCATATTTACCTCAATCCTTTCTATAGCGTATAAAAATGTTCTTAGATTTTCAGCATGGTTATATCTCCTGAAGAATTATGCAGTTTTCTGTGCACACATGGATATTAAGTGAAATTACTAAGGGCAGAACAAGATGCATGTAGTTCTATCTTTCTTTTTATATAAAAGACTACTCACTAAGTATACTTAGTAAAATTCCAGGGGTCTTACAGTACAGAAATGTATCTGCAGAATGCACGTGCCAAGTCTTGCATGTTGAAGGACTGATTTGCATTAGCTGCTTTCCAGTTAGCTCCTTTCAAGCCCTGGATTGATTTTGTTTACTCAGTGATCACTAAACCTTTTGGAACAGTTTTCTGGTGTAGCAGAACTCACTGAATAAAATTACATTTCATAATTGGAAAAGTCTCAATGTCCATTCTGAATTATTTTTGAACCATCTCTTAGCTACTACTTTGTTTTACCCCAAAAACTGGCTTGCTGAGAATCTCTGGTTCCCTATTCATCTGAATATTTTCCAGAACTCATCTAAAACATGCGTAGAATGATGATTTTTCCTTAAATAATTGAGCAAATTTAATTTGTACCATATTTGATTACTTAAATATCTTGATTAATATTGGTGTTGGTGTTCATTATATATTCTTTCATGTTTTTTTTTCAGATACTATACACAAGCATGTTTTAAGCTGATATTTTCTGGATATCTTCATGTTTTAGTTATTTGCTGTAGAAAAGCATTTTGGATTTTTCTTTAATAGAATAGCATTTAGAATTATATACTGTTCCATAGTGCTTTACAGCACTCTCTCAGCAGTTTACAGAGTCAACATATTGCACCCATCCATCTGGGTCTTCATTTCACCAACTTTGGAAGGATGGAAGGCTGAGTCCACCTTGAGTCAATCTGGATTGAACTCCTGGCTGTGGGCAGAGTTAGCTTGCAATATTGCATTCTAACCACTGTGCCACCACGGCTCCTTGTGCATATTTTCTTAAAATAAAAATGGTTCTGTTGGTCCATGAATCTGTATTCTGCTTCCTTTTAAAAATCTCTCTCTCTCTCTCTCTTCAGAAATTGTACATCTTCCTGAAAGCTAGTCCTACAATGTTCATAACCTTTCCTAGATAATCATCTGACATTGTTTCAGGATTCAAATATGATGGTTATTGGATTAGGACCAGGGAAACCAATATTCAAATCTACTTCAGACCTGGCAGTTAACTGCATGATTTTGGACTAGTCATTCTCTCAGTCCAATCTTTGTGGTGCAGAGTTGTTAAAGGAGATACCAATATAAAGAATTATGATGGGAAAATAGGATATAAATTTAATAAATAAATAAAATCAACACAAAGGTCACACAATCCTGAAGTCTCCCCAAAGCCCATCTCTGCTTAACATTGTTATATATTGCTAGATATGCAGTATTTTTAATCATCAAATTCATGTGCTGCTCATCTCACAATATGACTTTTTTCAGCAGCACTATAAATTGGACTTATTAAACTACATGAGTACAAAAACAAACTATTTGTAAAAATAATAATAAAGTGATATATTGGAATTGAAATGCAGTTGTAATATGTCCTGATCTCTTGAAATTGATTGCACTGCTGGTTTTCTTTTGAAGGGCAACCAAAATACAATACAGGTAGCCCTCAATTTACAAGTTTGTTTAATAACTGTTCAAAGTTACAATGGCACTGAAAAATGTGACTTATGACCATTTTTTTTCTTTTTAATTTATAATATAAAATACAAAAAATGTAAGAAAACAGTAGGAAAGATAGGGGAGGGAAAAGGGAAGGGAAATGTAGGTTGACTTCTGACTCCCTTTGGTGCAGTAGAATAAGATAATGATATCAAACACCAACTTTTTACTTTTACATAATAAACTAGCCATTTCTATAACAAACCTATCTAATTGGTAAAACCTAAAATCAAAGTTTCATTTTTTTTCACTGCGAGCACAAAATCCAGAATCAGTTTCCAAGTAGAAACAAAATAATTGTTTTTTTCCCTTTAATCAAAACAGTCAGTTTTACACCTAATTCCATCATATATGTTGATGGCAGCAAGATTTGAAAGGGTGTATGACTTATGATCATTTTTCAGTTGCGACCTTTGCAGCATCCCCATGATCATGGGATCAAAATTTAGATGGTTGGCAATAGATTCATGTTTATGTTTTCAGTGTCATGTGATCGCTATTTGCAATCTTCTGACAAGCAAAGTCAATGGGGAAGCCAGATTTACATAACAATTGGATAACTAACTTATCAGCTGCAGCGATTCACTTAACAACTGTGGCAAGAAACTGTAAAATGGGGCAAAACTTATTTAACAAATGCCTCATTTAACAGAAACGTTGGACTCACTTGTGGTTGTAAGTCAAGGACTACTTGTACCTTGTTGGTAACACAAAATATCTAACCAACCTAGTAAATATGACATCAAGCTAAGTACCTAAATGGGTATTTCTAATTACCAATGCTGAATCTGAAGCCTAAATGTGTTTAAAATAATTACTAATTTCTGTTATATTTCTATTCCATGGAACTTCAGAACAAAGAAAACTGTTGTTAACTGTGCAGTTAAACCTTATTGCTCTTCCCAAAATAAAACTGAAGGTAGGGTGGGGGGAAATTTGTAAAGAGAACAATACATCTGAGTCATTCTTTAAAAATTTTCAATGAAGAAGTAAATATGTTTGAGAAAAAACTTACTTAACAATAAAGCAAAAAGAATAATCAAATCATGAGCATGCATGCAGATTCCATTGTCTGCATTCAAATTTATTCTCTGAAAATAAATAGAGCAAAACCCAAATCTTAATAGAAACACAGAATAATAATGCAGTGACACAAGATAAAACTGCTTATCCATAATTATAATGCTACAATGAAGATAGTTTACTGCCTAGTTTTTAAAGTAAGTAGAAATTTACTTGGTTTCAGGATACGTTCAATTAGTAGAAATATCTTGTTAACTTAAACATTACAATCAACCCAATTTAATACTGGTCTAAGACAACACAGCATTTTTTTTTTAAAATGAAACTTATTGTAAAAGCAGTCTCAGTAATACAATTTTTAAAGTATCAGACATTTATTATCCAACATTCTAGGTGTCGTTTAAAAAACGAGGGAAAACACTAATAAACATCTCATGTGAATTGTGCTGCAACCTAAGAATCTTATTTGGGTCCTAAACTAATGTGAATTAATTATATAAAAGTAATGCTTAGGAGAAAAAGTGTTTTTGTAAAGCATAGTGATAGAGGTGTTGGTGAAAAAAAATCTCAATTTTTTTTAGACCAACAAGTCATAGTTTTTAAGTCTGTGAATTCTGCCATTCTATTTATAAGGTTTAGTAAATGCTTCTGTACGAGACTTTTGAAAACAGTTAAGAAAATCCCTGCATGCAAAAGTTAAGAGTTAAGTTATGGATCACAATAAAACCATTTAGCTCTTAACTTCTACTTTGAAATACAAAGTATGCAAGGAAAATGGAACTATTCAAATAAGGATAATTATCCTTCTTTTCTGCACTCTAATATATTGCAATTTATTTTACTGCAAATAAAAAAGAGTTCTGTAAAATCAAATAAATAAAAAAGAACTTTTCTTTCAAAGGCAATGATATTCTCCAGATATTTGAAATATTTCTACTAGTAATTGGAAAATAGATACTTTATACTACAATGTCCTAACAAATGTTTTTAAAGTATTTTAAAATAAAGTTTGCCTAGGGGAAAACAATTGCTAGTGAATTGGATACAGAGTTCCTTTTTATTAACATCAGACCAGACTTGACTCTCTCCCCCCTTGTAGATAGTAGTGATGTAAGGAAATTAGAAGCTTCAAAGGTTCACTTGATAAGATTCCTCAACAGCATTTTGAAACAGAGTTTCTTCATCCAATTGAAGATTCTAAATAACAAAGTAGTAGTGAATTAGAAATAAAACCTTTAAAATCAAACTATTTTTCTTTAATACTCTGCATTACTTAGAAAATTATAAAAATACCATTTCTTGTACGATTGGTTTTGTTTAGTTTTATTTTCATATTAAAACCAGCAGTGAAGCTTGTTGTTAAATTCATTTACTTTGTTTCAAGAATGATGTTAAAAATAAACTAAATGAATTCCGACAGTCTTCTTTTAAAAATCTCTGTTCTTCTGAGAGGGGAGAGAAGAAATTTTAAGACATAAGATTTGACTTCCTGTATTTAGATAGGATTTTTATATGGAAGGATTTCTATCTTCTCATTCCAAAAGTTTACTGGTGTTTCTCTTTAACGTGCCACAATTATTTTGAATTTCTTACTCTCACAATACAATTTGCTCCCTTTCCTTGATCAAGGGCCCATTAGATAGTTAATCATGCCCTACCAGTAGTTGCTTGTAGTTTGTCTATTATAATTTGATGTACACAGGGCTGCCTTTGAAGATCTCTAGAAGCTTTAACTGGTATAGAACCAATAGTAGTAATGGGCATACCTTAGCATGCCCATGTAATATTTCTGCTTTTGTGAGCTGTACTGGTGGTTGATTTATTTCCAGATACAATGTAAGGTGCTAGTACTTGAAGAATTGCTTACCTACCATAGCATTTTTTAAAATTAGATTTGTCTTGATGCTTATATTCTTCTTCTTTTTTTTACTATTTCATATTAATTACTTGCATCTGAACTTAATTTTTTTATCTTGGCCTCCTTCTTGATTTTTCACTTTAGGATTGAATATGATTTTGATTTTCTAATTTTGATATTTCTACCACTGCTGTACTATAGGCAAGATGATTAGTCTGTTTGATAGGTGATACTTTTATTCTTGCAAGTGCCTTATTCACCATTATAGGTGTCACATCTTTTTTGGACGCTACTTTCAATTCAATCGTATTTCTACTAGCAATTCCGCATATGCCATAATTTTATCTTTTAATTTTTATTGGGGGAGGGGGGTTTCAGTTATTTCAGTGCTGGCCTGTACTGGTTCTGTTATTATTACTTCTTCTAAGTTATCATTTTTTTAGTCCATATCCGCTGTTTCCTCTATATTTCTAGTTGTTGTTATTTACTATTATACTCAGACTTTGGGTCTTCCATTTTCACATTTTTCTGAATCCCTTCCAGTTATGCATCCCTGAATATTTTATTTCTGGTAATGAATCTCTTCTGATCTGGTAATCATTGTTCAGTGATATTTGTAATATTATTATATTTGGTATTTGATTCTAACAAGTAGAAAGTTATGGAAGGAATATGAATAGAACATGCATCTCTTTTAAAAGTACATATAGTGTTTCTTCTTTTAAAATAGAAAATATAAGTCATGCTCTACCCATTAAATTAAAAAGCTTTTAAGAATGGGGATAAAGGTGATGTTAAAAAGCCACTAGTCTCCACTAGTGCCAGTATCAATCCACCTTTGGCTAACCTTGAAAAAACTAAGCAAAATCTGACCTACTTACCACTTAGATGAAAAATCCCAGGAAATCCCAGGAATATAAGCCTGGGGAAAAATTAATACCAAACTATTTCTGAACTGTTGCCAGGAAAATAACACAGAAGTCTCTATGTAATCAGTTTGGGTAAGCTTGAGTCGACATTTTCTAAAAACTTAATCAGACCCACCCGTTTCTGCAATGTTCATATGGTATATTTTTTTAAAATTTTAAGTGATCAGATATGTTTAATGAATGAAATGCAACTTCTGTGTGCTTATTAAAGTATGATATAGGCCAAATTTAAGGGGAGAACGTGAAAATATTATTATTGAAAATGGAAATGTTCTGTCAAAAAGAGGTAATTGTAAAAATTGTCAAATAAGGTAATATGGCATTTCATTCTGTCTTATTTTATACACCTTTAAATTAACATAATTTCAAATAAGTACTCTTCAGAAGGATTTTTTTTACACATGTAATTAAATTTTATAATTTACTATCATGAGATGTGGTGCTGGCTACTACTTGGTTGGCTTCAAAAAAAGGGTTGTACCAATTCATGGAAGGCTTGGGGATTGATGACAAATAATCTGGATGGCAATATGACTACCTCTGAAGGCCATCAGCTGGGGGAAAGGGGATTCTTTGCAGTTAGTTGGCTATTTGTGAGAACAAATGCCTGGACTAGACAGGCAAGAGTCCAATCCAACAGTACACTGCTTATATTCCTATGGTTGACTTTAACAGTAATAACAACAAAATAACAGAAATAATTAAAACTTGTATCCTTGAATATTAATTCTTTGTTATACCATTTGAGCTAAGCCACAAGACTTTTTATTATTTTACATACAACAAGCTTTTTACATATGTACTCACTGCTGGGTCTACTTGATAAAGATGCTTGTCATTACAATGATCCAATAGAGTCTGCCTTGTGAAGTTACTTTCTTGACATAGAGGGCATTTGAATGTAGGCTGCTCACTGAAATACAAACAGCAATAGAACAAAAAAAAAGTAAAGCAGAATCATGAAATATGTACAAGAAACTCAATGGATGAAAAATGAGCTCTCAGGGGCATCTGCTGTTCATAGCAGATGACTAATTTAATATGCTTTTGCAATACTGACAAGTCAGTTGTAGTGATTGAATAAGAGAGCTGGAAGGGATATTGGAGGACTTCTAGTCCAACCTCCTGCACAAGCAGGAGACTCTATACCATTTCAGACAAATGGCTGTCCAATCTCTTAAAAGCCTCCAGTGATGGAGCACCAACAACTTCTGAAGGCAACCCATTCCACTGGTTAATTGTTGTCACTGTCAGGAAATTTCTCCTTAAAGGTTGTTTCTCTTTTTGATTAGTTTCCATCCATTGCTTCTTGGTCTACTTTCCGGTGCTTTGGAAAATAGGTTGACCACCTTTTCTCTGTGGCAGCCCTTCAAATACTGGAACACTGTTATCATGTCATCCTTAATCCTTCTTTTTAGTAGACTAGGCATATCCAATTCCTGCAACTGTTCTTTATATGTTTTAGCTTCCAGCCCCCTAATCATCTTTGTTGCTCTTTTCTGCCCTCTTTCCAGAGTCTCAACATCTTTTTTATATTGTGGTAACCAAAACTGGATGCAAAATTCCAAGTGTGATCTTAGCAAGGTATTATAAAGCAGTACTGACACTTCATGTGATCTTGATCTATTCCTCTGTAAATGCAGCCTAGGATTGCATTGGATTTTTTGGCTGGCTCATATTTATGTGATTGTCAACTAGGACTCCAAGATCCCTCTCACAGTTAGTGTTTTTGAGCCAGGTTTCATCTAATCTGTATTTGAACATTTGGTTTTTTTCTTCCCTAAGTGTAAAGCCTTACTTTTCTTTACACTGAATTTCATTTTGTTAGGACTTAAGTGTTCACATCAGTCAAAATCCTTCTGGATCTTGAGACTATTTTCTGGAGTGTTGGCTATTCCTGCCACCTTTGTGTCATCTGCAAATTTAATGAGTTCTCCTTCTGGGCTTAAAACAGAACCTTGAAGTACTCTATTGTTTACTTCCCTTCATATAGATGTAGTTCCATTAAAGAGTGCCTTTTGTCAGCCAGTTACGAATCCATCTGATGGTGATGCTGTCTATCTCACATTTTTTAAATTAGCCACAAAGTAGGCTGTGGTCTACTCTGTCAAATGTCTTACTAAAATCCAAGTATACTATGTCCACAGCATTTTGCTGATCCATTAATTTAGTAACTTTGTCAAAGAATGAAATAATGTTGGCTTCTGGTTATAACTTTACTTGCTTCTAGTTGTTCTCAGTTCTATTACTTATCTTTTCCAGGACTTTCCCAGGTATTGAGAGCCCAGGCTGACTGACTGTAGTTTTCTCGATCTGGTTTTTTCCCCTTTTTTGAAAATGAAAACTACAACAGTTCTTTTCCAGTCCTCTGGTAATTCCCCAGTGCTCCAAGATCTTTCAAAGATATGATTCATAGTTCCAAGATCACGTCTGCCAGCTCCTTCAGAACTCTGTGATGTAATCCATCTGGTGCTGGTGATTTCAACTCACCTAGGGATGTACAGGTGTTCTCTTACCATTGTCTTGCCTATTTAATTTGTATACCTAGATTGTCTTTTATGGTTCTGTTTTGGGTAGGTTATGCTATTTTTTTTCAAAGAAGGGATTAAGCAGCTCTGCTTTCTCCCTCTGCTTGTCACTTCCTTGCCATTTTGATAAAGCCACCACCTCTGACTGGTAGCAGGGATCAGAGTATCCCTCTGTTGCCTCCATACTTCCAGGCAATTAATAAATACCTGGGGTTCTTTCCAGAGTGGGGTGCGCAAAGACTTGCTGGCAACTTATTACCGTACCAATGACTAGGGCCAGCACTGTTTCTCTTACAATAGAGTTCTTCCAGGATGAATCTGTTCTTCTTGGGGAAAAGAAAGTATTACTTTCTCATTATCCTAGCTCCTATGATCAATCATGTAGAATAATTTTATTATTACCAAATTGGCACATATTGCAAGAGCTATTTGTTTACTACTTCATACAATACTTTAAAAATTAGCAGTTCACACAAATGTGTTGTAGCTTTCATATTATTTTGGAATACATTTCTGTTAAGCACATTCTCTTTCTAGTCATAAAACCCAATAATTAATAAGCAGGGTTATTCTTACCTTGCAGGTTCTTCAGGAACATGTAGATTAGAATTTTCTCCCATTTCCGAAGTAGAGGAATCACTCCCAAAACTGAGAATTTTACAGTAAATAAAAAAATCTTAATAGTTATGATTATTAGATAAATCCATCTTTTATTGATAAATGGCATCTCTAAATTTGACAAACAAAATTCATTTGAATAAAATATGTGCATATTTCTTCCAGATTCTCTATGTATGTATATGTGTATGTATTTAATTGAAGGGAGAAACAGAAATAGGAACCAAGGAGTTAGCATTTTTCCCCTACAAACTGTTAAAAAATACTAGTGAAAATGTTCTCAAGTTATGCTACACTGCCGTTGATTAAGTGGATGTGCATTTCAATTCTCCAGTGTAGCCTATAGAATTTGGGCTTCACGTGTTTTTCCAAATACTAATTAGATCCATCCTTTCTTTTGTTTACAACTTCACACAAGCCCTCCAGGACCTGCTGTCACTTTTAATATTGCTGTATAGTTACAAATTTCTCTCTAATACATTTAATATTAATTTTAACTATATTTATGTGGTTAAATCTTAAAACAGTTATGCCTTGATATCAGGCTATAGCAGTGGTGTCAAACTTGATTTCATTGTGGGCTGCATCAACATTGTGGTTGTCTTTGGGAGGGGACTGGGGGAGATGTGGCTGGGGTAGTCACAGCTGAGTGGGCGTGTCATAGGGCGCATGGCCAGTTCAATGCCGCTCAGGTGGGCCGGGTGGTGTTGGGGAGGGAATCCAGGGGTCCATGGAGTGTGGGAGGCAGGTGGGCAGCTCATCCCACAGGATGAGGTGAGGTGAAGCGACACAGGCGGCTGGGTGGGGGTGCTGCCATCGCAAGTTGGGGTTGGAAACTGTCGGCCATCATGTACTTGCTGCCCTTTGTCTGTCTGTTTTTGCTTGCGGCTGGAGAGCAGGTTGCCACTGGTCATCTTCTCAGACCCTTTGCAGGTCTTGTCCTCATCTTGTGCTTGGAGTGTATTCCCCTCACTCACCAATTCACCTCGGTGCTGGCGCTGCTCAGCAGACCTGCCCAGCTCAGAGGCAGCGAAGCGGCCAGCTAGAAAGGCCAAGTAGAGGTGGCACAAGCATGCCCAGGCACAGCAGGCAGAAGATGGCCACCACAAGTGGGGAAAGTCAGATCCCCATTAATGCTATGGCCACCCAGGCCTAGTAGAGACACGTAATTCCTCCCCAGTCCTAACTTGATTTTTATGCCTGCGCCTTGCCCCTTATATATCTTAGACAGTGGGTGGGGCTTAACTAGGGCTTATTTTTGGAGTAGAGCTTACAATTAGTCTCAGATATGAAAATCAGGCTAGGGTTTGTTTTTGCAGTAGGTCGTATTTTCGGGAAAACATGGTATTCCTAAAAACCTTGTTCTGTTTATTTCATAATCTGGCTGACTGAGACAGCTGACAGTAGCTCTTATCTCCATTCAAACATTTAAGAAAACTCAAATGCATTTAAAAAAAACAGAATTTTTTAAATTACTGTTTATTAAATTACTATACTATAAAGCATTAAAATTTGGTTTGGATATTCTTTGAAAAAAATATAAAATTAACTACGTATCACCTGTTTCCTGTTGAATCCTGAGATATGTCTAAGTTTGGAATTATAGAAGGAACACCATATTCATCTTGATACCTTTTACATGATTTATAATGTTGTCTCATACGAGAGAATCTAATCTGTAAAAGATGTATTTCATTAGATTTTTAAATACTGGTATAAAAAATAATTCAGAAAGCCAGTTTAGTAATATGTTAAGATCTAGGAGAGACTAACATCTGGGAGACTACTAGTTCTAATCCTCTCTTTGGCATAAGAGCTGGCTGGGAGACTTTGGGTCAGCTTCTCTCAGCACAATACACCAATGGTTATTGATGTGAGGAAAACAAAAATCCGAAGTATTAGATATGTGTTGTTTTTAAACCAACCCAAAATAAAGGTGGAATACTAAAAATAATAATCTCAAAGGGTAGATAAATCAAATATCTTATGCAATTTTAGGATGCATTCTAATGAGTCTGCTTTTGAACAGGATAATGCTAATAGATTGGATGGTCTTCCCAGATTTATTCTACAAGTTTGGAAGATCCTCTGGATTAAGTATGTGTATATTTTCAGCATCAATTATCCACTTTTAAAGCTCACTATTTTGCATTTATTGTACCTGTTTTTCACAGCATCTACAACTCCCCACCAACTTCTTCATGTTGTTTTCAACATCTAAGGCTCTGTTGGGACGTGCTTTTTCTTTTCTGGTTACAATGCCTCGACATAATGGACAATGTGGTCCACCTTCTTTCATAGCCATTAAGAAACACTTCCTGCAAAATCTTAATCAAATATGTGGGAGTAAATGAATAGACAAATGGCAAATCGGAGTCAAAGTGACATGCACTAAGGCAAATCATCATCCAAATTTTATGTATGCTGTGATGATACCTACATTAATGGAGGCTAAGGAGGAATTATGTGGTAATAACTATTAAAGTGTGAAAGGGGAATAAGTAGATTCTGGAAGGTTAAGAACTCAATCTATCATAATTACAAACAGAACATACATCAGCTCCACTAAGTACGTCAGATAAGAAAATTAACTCTACAAGGCTAATGTTACTTTTATTGAAATTAGCTATAACAGAAACCTGCAAGTCTGACTATGCTATATCTGTTGCTCCTTCTTATATTTCAGTAAATTACAGGATTGTCTGCCTGAGTTGTTCCCTAATGTTATTTTGTAGTTCTGGATTTTTAAAAAAAGTTTCAGCCCTTTTTGCCTAGGTAATGTTCTTGCATATTCTGGAAAAGGGGAAATATTACTGCCATAGATGTATTCTTACAATAGAAAGGAAGAGTGGGAGGGAAAGAAACAAAAACTGAAAAATGGGTTAGTCAGATACCCACACATGTTGACAAATGGAAATCCTGACAGGTGTTTTGAACACATCTTGGCAGACAGGACAATAATAATCATCTTCATTGAAACAAATTGTGGCAGGTTCCTCATTCATGACAGCAAACTGTGGTATTTCTGAAAGAAAAAGAATTAACATCTGAAGTATCACTTGAACCCTAGTGGCATTGACAAAATCACCATGATCAATTGCAAAAGGTAAGGATACCTTGAGCACCATCAAACAACAATATCTGCCTATCTCAGGTCGTTGGAAAGGAGTTGGATAAAATGCCAAATCCAGTCTAAACATCTGGCTGTGTGCACCAATCGTAATAATACTACAATTACACTATATGAAATACTAGATGTAATACTAATATTAAAGTACTATTTTTTATAATGAAAGCACTTGTCTACACAGAAGTAATAAAGCACTTGACTACACAGCGCTCTGTATAGCACCACTCTGGATTAACAGACAGAGGCAATGTATAAAACTGCAATTAACTGATCATGAGAAATGAATTGGGGGAATATAATATTTCTGAAAGTCATTTTGTGTTGTGAGAACTTGTAGCTCTCCTACAATTGTATGAAGACCACAGTAATGGTAGTTTGGCACAGCTTATCTGTCATCACACTGGCCTTCTTTTGCCTCTGCTCTGGAATTTGGGGAAAGAATAGTGTTTCAGGCTGTTGAAGCTATCTCTCTTTTAAATTTCTTACTTACTTACTTATTTCATTTAATTTCTCTACCGCCCCCTCTCCCGAAGGACTCTAGGTTTCCATTCCCCTTGAAATTTATTTTTTTTACAAACCCTTTGCACGGGTTTCAGTCATTATACTTGGAGCCTTGCATTCTGTCAACGCCAGAGTTCTTTAGGGCTATGTCCTTAACATTTGTCTTTTTCTATATTCTCTAGCCCTTTAGTAAACAGTTGCCTGGATTTTGGTAGACCAAAAATCTAGTCTGTAACTCACATTGTTTGGGCCTAAACACATAGAATATAAAGTGAAACCTTTTCTATTTTATTAAAAGAAAATAGGGTTGGGCTTGGCCCTGTGATCTCCGAACTTTGCTCTCTCTGTAGGGCGGCTTATGTGTATTGCTAAAATATTTTAATGAACGTTGACTTTCTTTCTCGTTTTGGAATTTGACTGAGAAACTTGTAAGACGAAAAATGGGTTTTAAAAATAAAAACAAAACGGAAGCTCCTGTCACGCTACCAAAATGTAAGAGGCGCGCGAGCGTGAAGAGGGATCTCGCCTGAGAGGCGCGCGGAACCCTCAGGGGCGGGATGGTGAGCCACGCGCCCGAAGCTTCCCTCGTGCTTCTCAGGTCTCGGTCAGGCAAATCCTCCCTGAAGGCTGCCGGCCATGAGCCTCCAGGTGCCGCCAAGAGCTACCGCCACTACCTGTCCAGAGAACGGGAGGGTCTATCGCAGGCCTCGAGAGTGGGCCAGGATCTTCAAGGCTCCCCGGGGCCAAACCGGTCAAACCACCACCGCTCTCCATAGCTGTTAGGCCGCCGTAGCGGCGGCCTAGTCCCAAGAGGCGGTCCCAGGTTGCCATGGCAACAACTCCCCCCTCCCGCCTTGCGGGAATTGTTATTTAACAAGAGTAGCTGCCGCTGCCTCCCTCGGGCCCCCCACGAGGGGCGGCAGGAACGCTTCCTTCCTCGTTTCTCAGCCTTCTTGCGTCTGAGCTAACTGGTCCGGAGTTAAGCTGTGGGTCTAGTAGTAGCAAAGCCAAATGGCTTCGTGACCCGCTTCCTCGGGACGGAGGTGCAAGAACCGGGCTCAGGACGCCGTCAGACAAGAAGCGCTTCGAATGTTGGTTCTTTTCCCGCCTCCCCCAGCTCTTATTTATTTGCGAGGAAGCCCTAGTAAAGCTACTGAAACTTAGGGCTTAATAAAAGTATACAGGATGGCATAATAAGCCCTGTACAAACCATGATTCCTGAGCGTTCGGCGAATAAGGCTCCTCTTTACAGCAAAACTCGCAGCGGTAGCGGTTTGACCGGTTTGGTTACCGGGAGCTTTGAAGATCCCGGCCCAGTTAGGAAACTTTTCTTCAAACTTTGGTCTGTTTTCTTAAGCGTATGACTGCATTTCTTAACTGGGCTCTGAAGACAAGGTGGGAGTACAGCCGCTGTTCACACTTAACTCGATCTCTGTTTCAATTACCACCCATGAATGGTACGCACATTTTAGATGCTAAGTTAAGCAGCTTTTTCTGCCAGGTTATCGACCTTTTCGGTTTCTTCCCCCTCCCAAGCACGCCTCCTGTAAGTTTCAATAGATGGACCTTGCTTTACCTGCTGAAACTTTTATTACGTGGTTGTTAAGAGAACGGCCCTACTGGGTTGGGAGATTTGGAAAGCCCAAGCCACCCGGGTCAATCTTTTCCGTTTCTTTTCTGGGTTAACCTTGATTAAGAGAACACGAGATTTTTTCCTATTGTTACGTCGGTGATTTCTACTTAGACAGCGAGGCTCTGCGTAAACGTCAAAAGAACTCTGCTTTATCGCGTTTTTAAAAAGCGACCCCTGTCGTCCCTCGCTTGTCATAGCACGGTTTGGAGCGTTGCGATCGCCTTGTCTTTCTTAACTGAGGTTTGCACCTTAAATTGGCTTAGCAGCGTTATGACTTGCCTTAAGAGCTCTACGCAAGCCGGCTGCAGCTTAGAGGGCCACACCAAGTCACCATTCCAAGCTATGGCAAATGAGAGATGGCTACAAGCGAGTCAAACGTTCAGTGTTAGTGTAATAGAAAGATACAGAGGCTATGTGTTTTTGTATCTCTTTGAATTGCTATTCATATTCATATTTTTTATTTTTATTTATTATATATTTTTGATATTCATATTCATATTCATAGCCAGGACATAGCTGACAGGATATGCCATTAACTCCAAAGTAAATTACTACATCAGTGTATGCCAGGCAGCATGGTTTTGTAAAAGAAAAATTGCTTAAAGGGGTGGGAAGGATAGTTGTCAAAATGTGAACTGAAAATGTTGCCTTTAACAGATTAAGTTGGAAGGGACCTTTTAGGTCATCTAGTCCAGAGGTCACCAACAGGTGGTCTGCGGGAAAATGTTGGTGGTCCACGGCACACCCAGGTGGTGTGTGACTAGAGCTCGTGGTGGGCGTCTTTGCAGGTGGTGCAACGTGCAGGGAGTAGCAGCCAGTGGTGAAATTCAGTCGCATCGCACATCATCACCCGAATCAGTAGTGGAGATTTAAAATTGGCCCTACCCTTATACTTTCTTATACAAGCTGTTGTTTTTTTTGTTTCTTAATCAGCTGTTTGGTGCATCTACTGAGCCTTCCTGATGATCCCTGCACCTCTGGTGCCTGTAAAAGAGGTTCCTTCCCACAGCCCCAGGCAAGATCTTCACCCATCCTTTTGGTCTTCCAAACGGGCCTAAACATTTACTGCCAACTGGTCTGGGCCTGCAGAAGAGTTGTGTCATTCTGGAAGTGGCTAATATTGGCTAAAGAGAAGACTCCACTTCCTCCCCAAGCGCATCTTGCTCCCTTCCTCTCCATATTGATCAATTTTAATTCAGATTTAATGTTTCCATTGTTTTGTTTTATATTCGGCATTTTGATTGATTTAAGCCATTGATTAAAGGTTTGAATTATAAAGATTTCATTACCCAACCTTCTATTTTGCTTAACAGGAGTTTCGCATACATTTTATCCACAACAATAAAGCTTATCAGTCTGTTTTTTGGGTCACCTTTGCCTCCCTTTTTTATATAGGAGAACTATAATGGTGACTTCCCATCCGATTGGAATACAACTTGTATTATTTATATGGGTGAACAGCCCTGCTAACAGAGGGGCCCACCAATCAATGAGTCTTAAAAGAGTTTTGGGAATAGAAAACCATTTCCAGGTGCCTTAGGAAATTAAATCCTCCCAAACTTAAGTGGTAACAGGAATATCAATATCTAGGGTCCTTCAATAAACTTGATATCATTTTCCAGAAGAAAACTGAATTTGTTCTTTTCACTGAAACTTCCAGATCTGACCATATTTTAACTATATAGGAGACTTTTTAAAAGGCTATCAAATTTTTTATAGTTGTGCCTAATTTTTAGTATTTCAGCATGGTTTTTTTTGTGGTAGGGTGTCCCAGGGGCCTGGCACATTGTAGCCCTCAGTAACTTTCTGGTACATAAGTACCAGAATAACCCACTTATTTCAACAAGCTGGCCTGGCCTGATACCAAAGGGTTAATTAATTTTAAATTTAAATTTTTATTTTTATATAAACTTGTTTTAAATGTTGGGGTTATTTTAATTATGTAAACTGAATTTTAAAGTTAATTTTTAAACT